>PVIA01016326.1:0-19348 GCA_004024845.1 Tonatia bakeri | reverse complement strand
ACCTTGTTTACACGATTTGGGCATGATTCAATATTCTGGGGAGAACTAGTTGTCCCTTCAGAATTTCCCTCAAAATCAATCATTGACTGGCTTCGAGCCTCTCTTTCTTCATGGCCTATTCTTATGTGAATCAGGATGCAAAGCAAGACCATGAATAATATCAACAAGGAATTATTAAGAGCAATCCCAGGAAAATTACTGCCCCCCTTTTGTATGCCACGTTCTCTTCCAGGAAGATGGATTCCTTGAATTCCTTCTTTCCACGTCCTGGACCTTGTCAGACAACATGGTTGGAAGAGGACGTGGCATTGTGTATTATAACTCAATACAGAGAAGTACACAAAACGTAACTTAGTGAATTCTAACAAAGCTCATAACTGTCTCCTAAACCACTTCCCATGTCACAAATAGAATGCTATCACACAAGAATGCTCTCTGTAGATTATTTTTATCTTAAGAATTGTGTGCCCTGGCTGGTGTGGCTCAGTGGATTGGGTGCCTGCCTGTGAACCAAAGAGTTGCTGGTTCAATTTCCAGTCAGGACACATGCCTGGGTTATGGGCCAGGACCCCAGTGCGGGGTGTGTGAGAGGCAACCACACGTTGATGTTTCTTTCCCTCTCTTTCTCTTTCCCTTCCCCTCTCTCTAAAAATAAATAAAATCTTTAAAAAAAAAAAGAATTTTGTGAGTCTCCTGTGAATCTTGTTGGGTCACTCCATTAGTTAAAAAGGTACAACTGCAAATCTTTTTGAGGCAAGCCCTTCTTACCTTGGATTTCTGCTGAGATGGCTGAGGAACAATATTCTTAAGCTTCCTAGCAGCTTTTTGATTGAGGGTATTATTGAGGCATAGCCTTCTTCTCTTTCAAAGGCTTTTTTTTCTGTCTGACCTATACTCTGAAGCATCACCTTTGCTGTTTCTGAGCTCCTAACACAAGATTTATCATGCCCTTGGCTTCATCTTTGGACTATGTTTTCCAGGCAGTGTCTTGGATTTGCCCTTTGCTCAAAGACCATCTCCAGTCCTTTTTTTTTTTTTTTTTTTAAGATAGTGAAAGAAGAGGCAGGGAGGAGAGAGAAATAATAATTTGTTGTTCCACTTATGTATGCACTCATTGGTTGATTCTTGTACATGCCTTGACCAGGGATTGAACCTACAACCTTGGTGTATTGGAGCAATGCTCCAACTAAGTGAGCTACCTGGCCAGGGCTCAAAGACCATTTCTTAACTTCAGCATCTTTTTCCACTTTGAGAGGGTTAGAATTTTCCAAATAATTAAGTCCTGAATCCTTTTTGTTTAATAATCCTTTCCTCTATATAACTATATAGAACTTTTCTATAAGCAGCAAGAAAAAGGCATGTGGAAACTTCAATATTTTGCTTATTATCTAATTTCCACATAACTGCAGATAATAGTGTTACCGAAATTTCTGCTACTGTTGTAACAAAACTGTCATTTCCTCCAGTTCTCAGTAAGATTTTATCTTTTTGCAAACCCTCACCTCCAGCACCCTTAAAGGACCTTGAGGCTTCTACTGATTGTTTCTTGAAGGCATTTTAGGCTTTTGCTCCCACCTCTTGGTTCCAGGGTCATTCACATATTTTACATTTTTGTTCAGTGTAACTCCACTTCCAGTATTTAGTCTACTTGGGCTACTGTAACAAATACCACAGACTGAGTGGCTCAGACATCAGGTATTTATTTCTCGCAATTCTAGAGGCTGGGAAGTTCAAGATCAAGGTGTAAAGTAGGTTTTATTCTGAGGTCTCTTCTCTTGTAGGCAGCTGCCATCTCACTGTGTACTCATACAACCTCTTCTTTTGTGTGGGTGTTGCAGGGTGGAAAGAAAGGTAGACAGGTAGACAGATATCTTCTTAGTCTTCTTTTAAGGGCACTAATTCCATCATTCTCATGACCTCACCTACCCTAATTACCTCCCCAAACCTCATCTTCAAACACCATCACCTTGGATATTAGGACTTCAACATACAGATTTTTTGTGGGGGGGGGGGGAACAATTTAGTCCATAGCATTCAGGTACTAAAATATGTGTTTATTATCTATTACTGTGTAATAAAGAGACTCTATTTTAAAAAATCATTTATTGTTTTCATTCCTCTGTTCTAGTCTCTCTGTGTGTAAGCTCACTGGCCTCATTTCATTGTGTTCAGGGAGCCAAACTATTTTCTGCCTCAGCCTCATGTTCCGTTTGGCTACAGGGTTCACTTCATTCTTTCAGGGCCAGCTCCATCTCATCCTTTGGGTTTTTTTTTTTTTTTAAATTTTTTTTTTATTTAAATGAATGTTCAAGTACAGTTTTCACCCCCCTACTCCCATTCAAGTCCTCCCACCCCCCCTCCCTACCTCCCACCCAATCTGTCCCTCCCACCCCACTCATCCTTTGGGTCTTAAATCTTATCTCATATCTCCAGTACCTCAGGAAAGAATCTCCACTTGGATGTCTTACAGGCATCTCAAGTATAATAGGTCTAAAACCGAAGTCCTAATTCTTTATTTAAACTTCCCCCTTTCTTATCTGTCTTCCTGAAGTTTTCTGCATTCAGTAAATCATTTCATCTTTCTGGGACCTTGGAGCTGTTCTTTTTTTTTTTTTTTAAAGATTTTATTTATTTATTTTTAGAGAGGGAAGGGAGGGAGAAAGAGAGAGAGATAGAAACATCAGTGTATGGTTGCTGGGGGACATGGCCTGCAACCTAGGCATGTGCCCTGACTGGGAATCGAACCTGCAATGCCTGGTTCGCAGCCTGCGCTCAATCCACTGAGCTACACGAGCCAGGGCCGTTCTTTTATTTTTAATTTATTTATTTTTAGAGAGAGGGGAAGTCAGGGAGAAACTGAGGCGGAGAAACATTGATGAATGAGAGAAATGTCCATTGGTTGCCTCTCATATGTCCCCTAACTGGGGACCTGGCTGGCAACCCAGGCATATCCCCTGACTGGGAATTGAACCGGCAACCCTTCAGTTTGCAAGCCGGTGCTCAATCCACTGAGCCACATCAGCCAGGGCTGGGAGCCATTCTTATTTCTTCTTATACTGGACATTCATTATATCAGTAAACCTTTCGCTTTATTTCTCAGAATGTCTGTTTCTGACCATTTCTACCATTTCTATAATAGTGCAAGCCCCACCTTGCACTTGACTCTAGGATTATCTTGTTTCTCTGTTTCTCCTTTTGTACCTCTGTAGTCTATTCTTTACTTTATAGCCAGAGCAATGCTTTTTAAGTATAAGCCAGATCATTTCACTTCTTTGCTCAGAACTTTCCACTGTATTCTCCTCACACTCAGATTGAAACCCATAGGTCTTATTGTGGCCTACAAGCTTCTTGATCTGATCTCCCCCGTCCTCTTTTGCTGTCTGGGGTCTCATCTCTTACCATTTTTTTCTTCCACCACTCTACTCTAGCTATGCTATTTTTTCTGTTCATTAAACCCAGTAAGCACATTCCTACCTCAGGCAGGGCCTTAGCCTGGCTATTTCTACTTCTGGAATGCTCTACCCTTAGATATCATCAGTGCTAGCTCACTTACTTCCACCTTTGCTTAAATGCTATCTTCTGTCTGTTTGTTATTTTATTCACCCTTCTTCCCAGAGGTGCCTATCATCTGTCTCTTGCTTTATTTTATATAGCACTAATGGTAATGGAAAAAAATATAATAAACATTAAAAAACCCGGCATACAAATTTTTTTATTTATTGACTATCTCCAACCAGAATCTAAGTTCCATAAGAGCACTGATTTTTTTTTTTTATTCCTTGCTCATTGACTATTACTTGGAACAGTGCCTGGCACAAAGCAGATATTCTGTAAGTAATTATTAAATTTTCGAAGAAAGAGCAACCTTGACCATTCACATTGAAGTGGGTCCCTCCTGTTAACTGACGTTCATAGATTGCCTTCTATTGCTTTCCTCCATAGCACTTAGCATTGTTTATAGTCATATATTTATTGCATGTGCTTTTACTTGTTTAGTTTTTGTTTTCCTTATAAACTCTGTGAAAGTAGCAACCATGTCTGTTGTGTTTACCTTCAGTATGTCTAGCCTAGCACAGTGCTCGTCAGGTAATCTGGCTGGAAGAGAACTTTCTTCTCTTCTTGTCTACAGTTCCTGGCACATTGATATACTCAACAAACATTTGTTGGGTGAATAAATGAAGGATTGAATTTCCATACTTATGTCATTTCATTTCAATTCTCAGTCTGTTTTGGGAGGTAGTATTATTCTGTTAAGATGCTGGCTTCAGGGTCTCGTGTGTGTGCGCGCGCACGTACATGTGTGTTTGTTTACTTACTTTATTCTGTTGAGGAAGTATCCATCAACTTTTGCTTTCTTGAGTTTTTATTACTTTCAAGAATGGGTATTAAATTTGTCAAAGGCTTTCCTAGCAGTTATGTAGTCGAATGCATTATATTCTCCATGTAGATCTGTTGTTTCAAAAGATTTTTATTTATTTATTTTTAGAGAGAGGGAATGGGAAGGAGAAAGAAGAAAGGGAGAGAAATATCAAAGTATGGTTGCCTCTCATGCGCCTTCCCTACTGGGGACCTGGCCTGCAACCTAGGCCTGTGTCCTGACTAGGAATCTAACCGGCAACCCTTTAGTTCACAGGCCAGCACTCAATCCACTGAACCACACCAAACAGGGCTCCACTTAGATCTATTAATAGAATATTTTGTTAATGAGTTTATGATACTGAATCAACTTTGCATATCTGGAATGCATCCCACTTGGTCATGATATATTGACTTTTTTAAGTGGGGTTATGTTCTGTCAATTTTTTTTTAAGATTTTACTTATTTATTTTTAGAGAGGGAAGGGAGGGAGAAAGAGAGAGAGAGAGAAACATCAATGTGTGGTTGCTGGGGGCCATGGCCTGCAAGCCAGGCATGTGTCCTGACTGGGAATCGAACCTGCGATGCTTTGGTTCGCGGCCCGCACTCAATCCACTGAGCTACACCAGCCAGGGCTCTTGTCATTTTTTTTAGTACTGTCAAAAATTAATATAAGTGGTATGGTTAATGATTTTCTTTTTTCTTATGTTTTTATCAAGTTAGGTGTTAATTTTACACTTGCTTCATATAAAGATATAGGAAGCCTTTATTCACTTTTAATTATTTATTTATCAATTTTAAAGAGAGAGGGAAAGGGGGAGAGAGAGAAACAGTGATTTGTTGTGCTACTTATTTATGCATTCATTGATCAATTCTTGTACGTGCCCTGACCAGACAGAAATTGAACCCACAACCTTGGTGTATCCAGATGATGCGGTAACCAACTGAGTTAATCTGTCCAGGGCTCATTCAACCGATATTTAATGAGTTGTAGAATTTCATAGAATTTTAAGTTGTCATTTGAAATTGCTATTTGTGAATGTGCATTAGAAAGGAATGCATAAAAATATTTGTATAGCTTTCATGCTTCTATAGAATCAGCAGATTTTTGTGGCTTCAAACTTTGACTCACAAAGATTGAAATCTTTTTATACTATCATATCCTTTCAAAAGCCAAAAATTTGAATTGGCAGTTCAGAATCAGTAGTTAACAAGCTGTTCATCAGTGTCCAGGTTTAATAAACATATGATAAGTGAGTGGAAAAATATTTTTTAAAGGATTGTTATCTTTTATAGATAAATTGGATCCCATGATGAGAAAAAAAGAAGAGTGTCTTAGAGAACCTGCTGAGAGCGTGGGTTCAATCCCCAGTCAGGCTGCATAGCAATACAAGATTCAGCCAAAGAAGGCTCAAATAAGTGTGGAACAACCAATCAGTGCTTCTCTCTCTCTCTCTTCCTCCCCCATCCCTCTCTCTCTCCCTCTCTCATCTTCTTTCTCTTTCAAATCAATACATTAAAAAGAACCCAGTATTAAATCCAGCTTAATCCAGTATTATCTAAACTTTACAGAAGGACCCTTATATTTTCGGCAATATAAAAAAAAAAAAAACTTGCTGAAAAAACCAAAGTCTACACTACGCTATTTCCTCATCTTGTCCCAAAGATGTCTTGAAAATTTAATTTTCTTGCTTGTATCCAGATACCATATTCCATTTTATCTCCCAGTCAATTCAATAAAAAGATATTACTGTGATGTGGCTTGTTCTTTGTGCACCCACATTGGCTGCCACCTGATCACTGCTCTTCCTTGTGTGAGATCGCCAGTGTGGATGGAATCTGCCTTATTCCCTTACTTCAGGGGTGTGAGGATGCAGTGGCAGACTTCTGGAGGAATTGCTGACAGTTTTTTCTCGCCTGAAAACCACTGTGGTCCTGGGCTGTATTTTCTAGTTTTTGAAATTGGACCCTAGTTATTTTAGGTAGAATTGGTGAGTTTGAACTATTTTCATATACAGCATGGGGCAAAGTAAATTTACAGTTTTGAGTACACAAGAGTTTATTCTTGTATTATTTATTAATTATTGTATTATTTTCCATATGAACAACTGTAAACTTACTTTTGCCCCACCCTGTATGCCTATTAGTTGATTCAATTCAGTAAATATACCCAAGTTTAATGATTAAGAAATATTTGTGGAGGGATCAGTGTTGACACCTTCAGTACTGATGTCTGTGTGAGCAAAAATGTATAAATATGGAGCAGGACACTGAGTACCATTGCAACATTTGTCAACAAGCAGCCAAAGAACATTAACTCACGAAGAGATATTTGCTTTCTCTACAGGAACAAACATTGAACAGTTTGCAAAAATTGGATGGAAAAATCATAAACACTCAGTTAATAACCCGTAAGTATTTCAGATCTATGAAATAGTGAAGATCTCGGTAATCCTGCTGTATAATGTGCAACTTTAGTATTTGAAAAGCTAATGTAATAAGTGGATAAAAAGGCTGTGGTACATTTACACAATGAAGTATTATGCAGCAGAAAAATAAAAAGAAACATTTTGCAACAGCATGGATGGACCTGGAGAAAATTATGCTAGGTGAATTAAGCCAATTAGTAAAAGAAAAATACCACATGATCTCACTTATATGTGGAATTTAATAAACAAAATAGTAACATGTTTAGCTTAGATACATTAAATAGGCTTACAGCTACTGGAAAGGAGGCGGGGTGAGAGGGTAGATGGTATGAAAGATGGTGGAGGGACTAACCAAAGAACATTTATATATATCCTATGAACACGGACAACAATATGGGGACTGGCTTGGGGAGGGGACAGCGTGGGGTTGGGAGGAGGTGGGGAAAGGGAGAAAAATGGGGAACAACTGTAACAACATAAACAATGATTAAAAAAAAAAAAAAACTGCCCTGGTGGTATGGTTCAGTGGATTAAGTGCCAGCCTGCGAACCAAAGGGTCACCAGTTCGATTCCTGGTCTGGCCAGGTCCCCAGTTGGGGGAGTGTGAGAGGCAACCACACTTTGATGTTTCTCTCCCTCATTTTCCCTCCCTTCCTTTCTCTCTAAAATTAAATTAAAAAAATGTTTTTTAAAAAAGCTAATGCAAGACCTCAAAGATATTAAGCAGAATTTTTTATTTTTTAATTTTATTTTTCAATTACTGTTTACATTCAGTAGTATTTTGTATTAGTTTCAGGTGTATAGCATAGTAGTTAGACAATCATATAATTTAGGAAGTGATTCCCTGATATGTCAAGTACCCATCTGGCATTGTACATAGTTAATACAATATTATTGACTGTATTCCTCATGTATTTTTTTCTTATTAAACACTTGTGCCCTTTTGACTTTTTTATTTTATTATTATTATTATTGTTATTTTTAAAGATTTTATTTGTTTTCAGACAGAGGGGAGGGGAAGGAGAAAGAGAAGGAGAGAAACATCAATGTGTGGTTGCCTTTCATATGCCCCCTACTGGGGGCCTGGCTGTAGGCCCCCTGCAGGCCAGGCCTGTGCCCTGACTGGGAATTGAACTGATGATTCTTTGGTTTGCTGTCCGGCACTCAATCCACTGAGTCACACCAGCCAGGGCTTGACTTCTTTTTTTTTTTTTAATGTGTTTATTTAGCATTTCTACTCCTTAATACATTTGGTTGATTTTTAAAAGATTTTATTTATTTATATTTTAGAGAGGGGAAGGGAGGGAGGAAGAGAGGGACAGACACAGCAATGTGTGGTTGCTTCTCTTGTGCTGCCACTGGGGACCTGGCCCACAACCCTGGCATGTGCCCTAGACTGGGAGTCAAACTGGCGACCCTTTGGTTTACAGGCCTGCACTCAACCACTGAGCCACACCAGCCAGGGCACCATTTGTTGGTTTTCAAAAAGATTTTATTTATTTACTTCTTTTTATTTATTTATTTATTTATTTATTTATTTAGTGAGGAGGAAAGGAAATGTTTATTTAAAGCTAATCAAACTTAAAGTTTGACCTGATGTCTTCATTAAAATATCAAAGTCCTGCCCTGGCCGGTGTAGCTCAGTGGATTGAGTGCGGGCTGCGAACCAGGCATCGCAGGTTCAATTCCCAGTCAGGGCACATGCCTGGGTTGCGGGCCATGTCCCCCAGCAAACGCACATTGATGTTTCTCTCTCTCTCTCTCTCCCTCCCTTCCCTCTCTAAAAATAAATAAATAAAATCTAAAAAAAAAAAATCAAAGTCCTTTAGGATACCCACAGACACACACAGTCCTTCTTTTCCCCTCTGCCCTAATTTGGGATACCATGTCTCAGGAAAAGAAATAGATGTCTGTGATTCAGGCTCCTGGCACCATCAGCTGTGTTGCCGTCAGGATCTCCAGCTTTGGACCCCAGTTAATCCAAAATCATGGGGCACCTTCTCATGGCCCATTAGCAAAAGGCCTTCTCACCCTTCTTTTTCCAGGCAAAGTCTCTCTTATTTCTTAAGCCATGTGTCCAAAGAGTATACCCTAAAGCCATGGGGTCTTCACTCTCGCCAAAGCCGCAGGGGTCCCCCCATCAAAGCTGTGAGGGGGTCTGCACTCTGGTTAAAGCCGCATGGTTCTCCCTTATTTATTTACTTTTAGAGAGGAGGGAAGGGAGGAAGAAACAGAGGAAGAAAATATTAGTATGTGAGTGATACATATATCGGTTGCCTTTCCCACCCCACCCCCTCAACCGGGGATCTGGCCTGCAACCCAGCATGTGCCCTGACTGGGAATCAAACTGGTGACCTTTCGGTTTGCAGGCCAGCGCTCAGTCCACTGACTGAGCCACACCAGCCAAGGCTGATTTGTTTTTATTTTAGTTTTGGTGTGTTTATATTTAGAAAACCATTTAAGCTTAATCACTGTTTTATGAAAGAATGTGAATGCCTGGCATTAAAAGATATAATTGGTTTTACATTGCTACTGTAGTGAATAAAATTTATTATAATAATTTTAGTTGGAGTAACCAGTCACTATTTTAAGCCAGTCCTTAAAACTTTTCTTAGTTTATTTTGATCAACTAAAATATTTGTAAAATGCATATTAGTGGTCATTTAAATTATTTTGTATGAAATTATATGTATTATTTAAGTAATACATTTTAATTATGCTAGTGTCATTAACTTTTACTTTGGTAAAATAATATGGTTATCTATATCCTAAAAAATAACCTGAAGTACAGTTGCATCACATGTATTACAGATCATTAATCTTTCCATTCCGTAGAGTCTGGTGCATAGCATGTACTTAATGGTTGCTAAATAAAGCTGGTTCGCTGACAGTTGAATTAGTGCCACATGAGTAGGCAATACCACTAGGCAATAAAAGGATAATAGCTAACTTTATTAAATGCCAACTCTGTGTCACTGTGCTTGATACTTTTATGTACATATTCATTTAATCCTCTTGAGGACCCTATGAAGTAGATATTTTTATTCTCATTTTATAGATGAGGAAAATGAGGCTTACAGAAATTAGGTAACGTGCTCAAGACCATTCTAAATAGTGGCAAAATAATGTTTATATTTTTCCTCCTCCTAGGTTATAATCTCTTTGAGGGAAAGAGTCATCTGTTATCTTTAATGCTTAGCACAGAGTTTGGAACTTAATAGCTGCTCAGTAAATTGTTTCTGAATTATTAAACAAATTTTGCCACATTTAATAAACATAAAACCATGACAAGGAGCATTTTATACCATAAGTAGATTATTACCACATATTCCTAGTACTTCGTGCTGCTGCTAGTTCTTCTGATTTTCCTAATTTTGTATTGATGTTTGAATTTAGAGCATACCTAATTAACAAATACTGAATTCCATGCTTTAGAGCTAAGGGTGTTTTGTGAAATATCTAAGGGTATTGTGAGAGCTTTAGTGAATTCCCATTTCTTACATGATAAAATATGAATTCCTTCATGATGTAACAAGCCTGTTATAGTTTGGCCCCATTTTACTTTGTCATTCTTATTTCTTACTGCTTCCTTGGATATTCCCAGTCTCTAACCTTACTAGTAAGGTTAGAAAAAAACACTTGCTTATGTTTTTTTTTTTTTGTTTTTTGTTTTTTTCTTCACTTAGGCTGTTAGCATCTTTGGATATCCTTCTGCCATTCTTTTGTTTAGTGAAACAATTGACTTACCTGTGAAGTCCCAGTCCAAATGTCATTGCTTCTCTTAACACCTCATTAAAATTTCCCTGGGCATAAATATTTCTTCTCATGAGTTCACCGCACTGCCTGTATTCCTCTCTCATAATGCATTACACTGTAACATACTTAGTTATTGATGAGTCTTTCTCTTCTGATGATGATGACCCTTGAGCGGAGATTGTCTCATCTTTCTTTTAAAGTATATTTTATTGATTGTGCTAATACAGTTGTCCTAGTTTTCCCCCTTTGCTCCCCTCTGCCTGGCATCCCCCTCCCCTCCAGTGATCCCCTCTCCTTAGTTCATGTCTATGGGTCGTACATGTAAGTTTTTGACTTCTCCATTTCCTATACTATTCTTAACCTCCCCCTGTCTATTTTGTACCTACACAGTTATGCTTCTAAATCCCTATACCTGTTCCCACATTCTCCTCTTACCTCCTCCCAGTTGATAACCCTCCAAATGATCTCCATATCTATGATTCTGTTCCTATTCTAGTTGTTTGCTTAGTTTGTTTTTGTTTTTGGTTTTAGATTCAGTTGTTGATAGTTGTGAGTTGGTTGTCATTTAACTGTTCATAGTTTTGATCTTTTTCTTAACTAAGACCCTTTAACATTTCATATAGTAGGGCTTGGTGATGATGAACTCCTTTAGCTTTACCTTGTCTGGGAAGCACTTTATCTGCCCTTCTATTTTAAATGATAGCTTTGCTGGATAGAGTAAACTTTGTTGTAGGTCCTTGCTTTTCATCACTTCGAATACTTCTTGCCAGTCTTTTTTGCCTGTGAAGTTTCTTTTGAGAAATCACCTAATAGTCTTATGGGAACTCCTTTATAGGTAACTCTCTGCTTTTCTCTTGCTGCTTTTAAGATTCTCTCTTTATCTTTAACCTTTGGCATTTTAATTATGATGTGTCTTGGTGTGGTTCTCTTCGGGTCCAACTCGTTTGGGACTCTGTGCTTCCTGGACTTGTATGTCTATTTCCTTCACCAAATTAGGGAAGTTTTCTTTCATTACTTTTTCAAATAAATTTTGTTTCTTGCTCTTCCTGTTCTTTTTCTGACATCCCCATGATTCAGATATTAGCCCTTTTGGAGATGTCCCAGAGCCTTCTTAAACCCACCTTGTTTTTTTTAATTCTTCTTTCTTCATTTTGTTCTGGTTGAATGTTTATTTCTTCCTTATGTTCCAAATCATTGATTTGAATCCTGGGTTCCTTCCCTTCACTGTTGGTTCCTTGTGGATTTTTCTTTATTTCATTTAGTGTAGCCTTCATTTCTTCCCTTATGCTTTTGCCATATTCAGTGAGATCTCTGAGCATTCTGATCACCAGTGTTTTGATCACTCTGCATCTATAGGTTGGCTATCTCAGCATCGCTTAGTTCTTTTTCTGGGGTTCTGTTCTGTTCCTTCATTTGGGCCATATTTCTTTGTCTCCTAAATTTGGCAGCCTCCCTGTATCTGTGTACTAGGTAGAGCCACTTTGACTCCCTGTCTTAATGCACGTGTTAAGTTGTATGGGGCGGAGCCTTGGGTATTCGCCAGGGCTGGCAGCCTGCTACACTATTTTGTGGTTCCATGTGTGGAGGAGGGGTTGAAGAGGCGTCAGTGCTGCTGCTGGCTGACTTTTGGGGGCTTGCCTGACACTTGCCCCTTTTGCAGTCACTTCACCCCCTTCCCATATGTGACTGGCGCCCCTACAGCTGCTGCCCTGGTTGTGTTTCCCAGAGTGGGTTTGCTTATGTTCGGGGCTCTCCTGAGAAACCGGCACTTTTTTCCAACGCCCCAAACCCCATTGGTGTTTACAGCCAAAAGTTATGAGGCTTTATATTTCCCCACACTAGAACTGGGGCTGTGTGGTCTGGCCCGGGGCTGAGATTGCTTGCTCACAAGGTGTCCCCCTGATTTTTAACCACCACACGTAAATGTGGGATCACCCATTTGCTGACTGCAGTTTCTTCCTCACTGCCACCGCCCCACTACTGCCACCTGGTGTCCTCTCTGCCCTGGCTCTCGGTCTCTGCCCCTCCTACCCATCTGGATGAATATAGGTTCTTTAAATCTTTGGTTTTTGGACTTCCGTACAGTTCAGTTTTCTGGCAGTTCTGGGTGTTTTTTGTTTTGAAATTAGCTGTGATCCTTCTCATGATGGTACAAGGAGGTGAAAAGTGTCTACGTATGCCTCTGTCTTGACTGGAAGTTGAGATTGTTTCATCTTTTATCTTCAGTATTTAGCAAGGTATTGGAGCATAATATATGCTCAATAAAACTTTACTGTTACTGAGTAGTAGAGTTAGGATGAGCAGTCTTAAGTCAAAAAGATGGTCTAGAACCGATTTCCTTGTCCTTAGAACATAGAGAACCATTAAAAATCCTTGGGATTTTCTGAAGCTGGTAAGGAACTGTACCAACATACTGAGGAATTGACAGCAATGCAGTTTCCTGGTTTTGAGGTTCCAGAGAGCAGTTCTCCACCTTCCCCAGAGAATCAGAGCTTCCAAGTCTTTCTCTGATTTAACCTGGTGTCCAACCAGGCACTCACCCACTTCTTACTGCATTCTTCTAAGGGAACATCATTCACCCAGCAGTATGTATTCAGTAGCCTACTATCTGCGTGGCATTGCTTTAGCTGCTAGTGATGTAGCAATGAATAAGATAAATTCCTTGTTTGCATGAATCTTCCATTATATTTTATAAGTTCTCAATTATGTTGAGTAGGCAAATGTTATTTCTGGATATTGGTTTCATCATTTAAAACTCTGAAACAGTCAGGAATTTCTAGGTTTGGCTCAGAAATTTCAGGTGCTAGATTCTCGCATTAGGCTTTGCTTGGCCTGTAAAGAAAGAGAATTCTGTGTTTGCTGACCAGTCATTAGAGATCCCTGTTTCATATTTCTAAGAAGGTTGAATTAACAAACTATTCTGAAGTGCTTCTTCACAAATTATAAGAATAATCAAATGCAGTGGGAGTCCGTGGTAAGTAGTGTAGTATTAGAGATAGCTTATGCCAGTTGAGCCTTCAGACCTGTGTCTGTGAGGCCGTCAGACCTGTTCCTACCTGTCATCACTTAGATATGCCACAGGTGCCTCAGAGTCAGCATGTTCACTGATAACTTACATTGCACCTCAGCGCGGTTTTCCTTTCAGCCTTCTTCATTGTGGTGAATGGCAGAACATCACAACCCAGCAGTCATCCATGCCTCCGCCTTGTTCCTCCGTGTCCTCCCTGAGCTGCAAATGATCTGGGGTACACAGAATCCTGCCTCCATACTATCTTTTGAATTTATCCCTTCTCTCATCTTCCCCTTCCGGTTCTGTACTGGAAGGGTTAGGTTCTTACCATTTCTTGCTGTAGTTAATGCCCCAGTTTTTTAGTTGGTTATCTTGCTTTCCGTAATGCCTTTTTACCATCCCTGTTTGAAATGGCAGTTTTCTTGCTGAGATCCAGACCTGGTCATGTCACTTACCGGCTTGATACTCTTCAGTAGTTCCTCATTGTTGCAGTGTAAAATGTAAACGCCACGCGCTGTCCTCTCACAATCTGATCCTCGTTCGTTCTCCTTCCCTGCCTTCTTTGCCTTGCCTCCACATTCCCTCCCAAACTTAACGCCATAACTTCAGTGACCGTTTCACCTCAAGAGGCTTTCCATGTGCTGATCCTTTTGCGAGGAATTCTCTCTCCCTCTTATTTGCCCAATCTTAGGGATGAAGTTCCCTCTTGTGTCTGGGTTTGATGCACATCCTGTGAGCTCCCACAGCACCCTATGTAACATTTCCATCCTGGCATTTATCTTATTGTATTAGAATGGTGTATTTATTTGTCATGAATTCATACTGAATTCTTTAGTAGTGACCATGTCCATGTCCCCAATGTCTAGCACAGGATCTGGCACAAATAAGGTATTTTTTGAAAGTTGGTGATGGTCAAAGTTATCCTTAGAAGCAAAGGTGCAGACACGTGTAGATGTGAGTGAGAAGGGCTTTATTTCTAAATAGTTGAATTGCTTGTTAATTTCCACACCAGTTGAAGTTTACTTTTAGGAACTCCCTTGTCGTGTCTGTTGCTGCTGTTTTCACCAGAGCAAAGTCTGAAACCATATGATTATATTGTTAGAGGAGCGAGAGGGTAAAAGTAAATTTCTTCTTAAAAATAAAAGTAAATTTCTTCTTTGCACCAATCAGAAAGAAAGTTTTCAAGAATGCATATAGCTTATTGTAGGTTTTATATATTTATTTAAGAACTCCATTAGCCTTCATTAAATGTAGTTGCATAATATCCTCACCACAAAAGTTGGCTGAATTGCAAGTCATTTAATTTTTCTTTTGAGGAGCTAGCATTTTATAATTACCCAGCAAAAAGAAATGGTATTCTGCTTTAACCTCCAACTGGTCTGACACCATCCAGGTGCATTGTAGTTCAGTTGTGGCACCAGCCACCTGGAGTTGATGCAGGCACCATGAACTGAGGACTCAGCCCTCTACAAGATTACCCTCTCTGGTCAGATGCCAGCTGTGGTAGGGTCTGTGGGCCATTTGTACTTTTGACCAACTGGCTACACATTCAGGGGTTCCCATGACCCTATCAGGATCAGTAATTCACTAGACTGACTCATAGAACTCAGGGAAGTGCTGTATTTATGATTACAGTACAGAGGGTCCCCAATTTATGATAGTTCCACTTAGATTTTTTTGACTTTACCATGTTGCACTAGAGATATGCAGAAATTCAGTAGAATTCAGTAGAAGTTCTATTGAATTCTAAGATTCAGTAGAAAATGGCTAAGCTAAGCTATTATGTTCAGCATCAAAAAAAATTCATTTTTGATGTATGATGTTTTCAACTCATAATGGGCTTATTGGGATGCAACCCCATTGTAAGTTGAGGAGCATCTGTATTATTATTGCATACAGGATACAACTCTGGAACAGCCAGGTAAAGAAGCTCACAGGGTGAGGTCTGCAAGGGTCCTTAATGCAGAGCTTCCATGCCCTCTCCCCCAGGCAGTCAAGGCATGTCACCATCCCAACATGTCATAGGGCGCAGCAACGGGGAAGCTCCACCAAGTTCAGTGTCCATAGTTTTTATTGGCACTTCATTATGTGGGCACACTCGGTTAAATCATTGGCCACATGACTGAACTCAGTCTTCAGCCCCCCTCTTCTTCCTAGGGTCACACTGGCTGAGAAGTCCCAACCCTGCAAGCTCACGGCTAGTCTTTCTCTTTCTGGCAAGCAGCCCTTGTGCCACTCCCTGCCAAAGAGCAGGCCCACCAGGAGCTACCTTATTAGCATAACAAAGAGACTTTTGTCACTCAGGAAATCCCAAGGGTTTTAGAAGCTCCTTGACGGGAACCCACAACAAAGATCAGTCAAATTTTTTATTATACAGTATATGGCATTTTGAAGTTAAGATTTTTTAAAAATTCAGTTTAAATGATTTATTTATTAAAGGTTGAAACTATAAAAGTTTGTCTTTTGGTTGTGAAAAGAATACTAATATATTATTCTCTCTTTAACTTCTAGACCAGAACATCTTCAACAAAAAATTGTAATTGCTTCTGAATAACAATCTGTTAACTACTTGTTTTGCGTTTAGGTATTCCCAGCTCCAAAAAGAATACAGTTTGGATGAAGTGATGACATCTCGAAAAGTTTTTGATTTTCTGACTGTCTTACAATGTTGGTAAGAAAGACATTTTACCCTTTCATGGAAGGAATGCTCCCCTGCTTTCCCCTTGGGCAAACCTTAGGCTCTGTGTCTGGGTATATCTCTGCTGTCCCTGCGTCTGCTTCTCCAGAACGACCAGTGTAGTCCTCACTCTGCAGTGAGTGCCCCACTTCCTTCCCCCGACTGGGCACTGACGCTGTCTTCTCTTGGAAGATTATGTATTTTATTTCCTTCTCTCATGACTTTTACCTACTTTGTTTTAAGAGTATTTATTCATTTAAGTGTGGGTTAGGAAGCCAGTGAGGCCCTATGATTTTCACCTTGAGCATTTTGTTTTCTCTGCTGTATGCTTCCACTGTGGGGAATTTTACTCTGTCATACTAAGAGTAAACATAAAACGAGAGAAAAAATCACAGTTCTAATAATGATGATAGTTGCAGCTTGAGAATTGCTTAACATATTTATCTCCTAGAATAATGCATTAGTGCTGTACAGGTCCCGCCTGTGCCTGGTCGTCACCTGGCTGTGCCCTTGAACTGCTGGCTGGATGCACGGGAACAAACGGGGCCAGCTTTCACCTGTTGCAATACGAAGGTCTGCCTATTTACAAAGTTCAGCTGAACTCACAGAAGGCTTCTGTGTTTGCTGCCTCCCTTCACAGCCTACTCTAAGGAGAAGATCTATTTTGAGAAGATACCAAGAGTCTTAACCAAACCATGGACTTTCTGGAATTCTCTATTCCATCCTTTTCCAGTTTTCCATCGGATTCCAAGACTGAGTTATTGAGGAGATAGCAGTGTTGGTGCTAGTTAGGCCTATAGTAGAATCTTCATTGTATTAGGGTAGGAGGAACCTTGTGTACTTTTCAGAAATCACCAGAGGATGACTTCTACAGAAGCGAATGCAGGGTTCTTTGCCATAAGAACTTTTTGGGAGAGATTCTTAGAGACCCAGTAGTGACTGAGAGCATTTAAACTCTTGACAGAGGTTCAGTCTGTAGCAGGGAAGCATGTGTAAGTTTTGACTGTGGATATCACAGAGGGGACCATCCAGTGACCATTAAGCATGCTAAGCCTTTTTTCCCAGAAAGAACTTCTAGCCTGAAATCTTTGGACTGAGGTGGACTGGTGTTAATAATTTTTACCTCCCCCTAGTTCCAATTCAGATGGTGCTGCAGCGGCAATTTTGGCGGATGAAGATTTTGTACAGAAGTATGGCCTTCATTCCAAAGCTGTGGAAATCCTGGCACAGGAGATGGTGACTGATTTTCCAAGCACATTTGAAGATAATAGCACTATTAAAATGGTTTGTCTAAAATTCTGTTTTATTAATTAATCAAGGGATTTCTGTTTAAAAATTTTAAGGTGACATGATGTTATTGGTTTTGTATATAATTTCCTTGAAAAATGGTCTAGAAAGTCTAATATTATAACCCATCCTCAAGAATCTGTTAGGGGAAAATAGCTGATGAGAACATATGCTTCCTGCGATAGAGCCACGTGTCATTGTGTCAACCTTTAACTGACTAGACGTGCTGTTTTTTTTTTTTTATGTTGAATTGGCTAAATACGCTCAGAACTATCCTACAGAGTTAAGGAAAAAACAAAGATGTTATTAGGGAAGTTTCTTGGTGCTTCAAAAAGCCTGATTGAAGATTAAATACAAAATGGAGGAAGAAAAAAAGATGAGAATTCAGACCTAGAGTTAGTTGAATATTTGAAGATATATATACATACATATATAAAATATAGACATATATACATATATACATCTGTGTAAATAATCATATGCTAAACTACAGTTTAAAAAATGATTTTACAACAATGTTCTGAATTTGGAAATGTCCCTGTACCTTGCCCAATATCACAAAGCTAGGGTATGTTACGGGGTGTGATATAAGTGCAACTTCTATTTAAGTTTTCTGATTATAGTACATTTCCCGCTGTGCCACAGTTTTATTCTTTGGAGGAAAGTTCAGTTTGCATGTTGTTATTGTCTGAGACAAAAGAGGTTAAAAACATGGATTTTTGGGAAAATGTTTTGAATCCCATATGATCTCCTAAAAGAAGGTTGTTTATTTTCATATAAAAATTCCCCTATTGTTTTCAGTGTGTCATATTGATCTGTTGATAAGTTTCTTCTTTCTGTTTACCAAAACTGTACATTGTGGATTGATAGAGTTTTTGTAACTTAACATAAGATGTGGCCTGAAGAATTGTAGGTCCTTTTTATGTATCTTATTTAAAATTCTGCCTATTATAGTACCAGTTTTAATATATACATATTTTGGACTTCCGGCCAAGATGGAGGCATAGGTGGACCCACCATACCTCCATGCACAACCAAGATAGGGACAACAACAATTTAGAAACAGAATAACATCCAGAAATGACAGAAAATTGATCTGAATGGAAGTCGGACAACCAAGAAGTTGAATTAGACCCATGCATCCAGACTGGTAGGAAGGGCAGAGACGAGCAGCCAGGTGCGGGTCACGGCTCGAAGAGCAGAGAGCAGTGGGACCAGGTGCGTAAGGCATCTGGGGCGCACAAGACTGCAGCAGGTGGACCCTTAGTGCAAAGGCGGCAGCTGGCAGACCCTGGCACAGGGGAAGCAACTGGCAACTGGCAGACCCAGTGAGGCAGCAATTGTAAAGCAAGGCAGTGTGTACAACCCAGGATCACAGTTCTGGGAAACACAGCCTCGGGACACTGATTGAGGTCACCTGTGGGAGTTGAGGCGCATGGAGAGACACCCAGCCTCACAGGGGAGGTTCTTGGAGGGGCCCATGGCATGCACAAGCCCACCCACGTGGGAATTGACACCAGAGGGGCCCAGTTTGCTTGGGGGAAGCAGCAGAGGGGACTGAGGTCCCATGGAGAATGGAGCAACTGCCATTGTTCCCTCTCAACCCTGCCCCCACATACAATGTCACAACCCAATGACTAGGGTGCCCTGCCCTGGTGAATACCTAAGGCTCTGCCCCTTACTGTAACAGGTGAGACCAGACCAAACAAACAAACAAACAAAAAAAGAGAGAGAGAGAGATGGCTCAAACAGAAGAACAGATCAAAGCCCCAGAACTCATCCTTTTAAGTGACCGAGAGATAGCCAACCTATCAGATGCACAGTTCAAAACAC
>PVIA01016325.1:0-19358 GCA_004024845.1 Tonatia bakeri | reverse complement strand
CTCCAGAAAAAATACAACTAAGCGATGAAGAGATAGCCAACCTATCAGATGCAGAGTTCAAACCACTGGTAATTAAGATGCTCACAGAATTGGTTCAATATGGCCGCCAAATAGAGGAAGAAGCGAAGGCTATGAAAAGTGAAATAAAGGAAAATGCACAGGGAACCAACAGTGACGGGAAGGAAACCAGGACTCAAATCGACGGTGTGGATCAGAAGGAAGAAACAAACATTCAACCAGAACAGAATGAAGAAACAAGAATTCAAACAAATGAGGAGAGGCTTAGGAACCTCCAGGACACCTTTAAACGTTCCAACATCCGAATCATTGGGGTGCCAGAAGGGGAAGAGGAAGAGCAAGAAATGGAACACTTATTTGAAAAAATAATGAAGGAAAACTTCCCCAGTCTGGAAAAGGAAATAGACTTCCAGGAAGTCCAGGAAGCTCAGAGAGTCCCAAAGAAGTTGGACCCAAGGAAGCACACACCAAGGCACATCATAATTACATTAGCCAAGGTAAAAATGCAGGAGAGAATCCTAGAAGCAGCAAGAGACAAGGAGACAGTAACCTACAAAGGAGTTCCCATCAGACTGTCAGCTGATTTCTCAAAAGAGACCTTGCAGGCAAGAAGGGGCTGGCAAGAAGTATTCCAAGTCATGAACGGCAAGGACCTACATCCCAGATTGCTCTATCCAGCAAAGCTTTCACTTAGAATGGAAGGGCAGATACAGTGCTTCCCAGACAAGGTCAAGTTCAAGGAGTTCATCACCACCAAGCCCTTATTGTATGAAATGTTAAAGGGACTTACCTAAGAAAAAGAAGATAAAAAATACAAATAGTAAAATGACAACAAACAGAACTATCAATAAATGAACCTAAAAAAAAAACACTAAAACTAAGCGAACAACTAGAACAGGAACAGAACCACAGAAAGGGAGATCACATGGAGGGTTAGCACCAGGGGAGTGGGAGAGGGGAGAGGGGGAAAGGCACCAGGAATAAGAAGCATAGATGGTAGGTAGAAAATAGACAGGCGGAGGGTAAAAATAGTGTAGGAAATGGAGAAGCCAGAGAACTTACATGTACGACCCGTGGGCATGAACTAAGCAGGGCGGTGGGGGTGGGGGGAATGCTGGAAGGGGGGCAGCAGTGCAGGGAGGAGGGGAATAAAGCTGAGGGGGAAAAGTTGGGACACATGTAATAGCATAATCAATAAACTATACTTTAAGAAAACTTGGTGCCTCCCAGGAGTGCGAGGTTGTTTCAGCATTCAAAAGACCAAGAAAGGCACTTCCCAAAATAATAAAACCACCTTCCAAACAGCTACAGTTCTGCTAACACGCAATCACGAAGACCAAAGGCTCGCCCCTGAGCGGGAGAACCGGGCGGGCACCCGGCTGGGGAAGAAGGAGCCGTCCCCTCGCCCGCAGAGCGGCCGGGTCTGGAACCGAGGACTGAGGTTGAACGTAGTTGCGGGTAATTGTGAAAACCGGGGAAGTTATAGGAAAATGACGCTGCAGCCTTGAGGAAGCAGAGATTCTGCTCTGACCCAGATTGCACCGACACCAAAGGAGGTGTTGACAAATTGGGCTTCATAAAACTCAAAACGCCGGTCTCTCAAGGACATGCAGGGGAAATGAAAAGGTGCGCCCAGCCTGCGGGGTGGAGACCGCAGCCGTAAATCTCAGCCGCGGCCTGGCGCCCGGAGCCCCACTAGACGGAGACACACGGGAACGGAGGGAGGCCTCCAGAGGGGCCGGGAGCGAGAAGGTTCAGTAACAGTCCGCAGAACACACGCAGAGGCCGAGCGTGACCGCCACCAGGGTGGTGGGGGGGGGGATTCCAGGGGAACCACGCGGGGACCCGCAGCCCGCCTGGCGGACGGCAAACAGGGCGCCGGCAGAGGGCACACGGCTCGCGCTCCGTGTCCAGGAGAGCGCAAGAGGCTGCCATCCCCACGACCTGGCCCGCGAATCACGCACCCGCCCAGCGACATAGACATGCCACCCGAGTAGCTGACTAAGGAACGCAAAAACATTGCCAGGACTTGCCCCGAAAGGCTCATCGCAGCTTTATTCAGAAGAGCCCGGCATGGCCCCCAGCCCAGGTGGCCGCCCACCGGGAGCAGGTGCACAAATTGTGGCAGAAACACGCGATGGGATCTTGGAGAAACAAGAATCACAAAACCACACAGGGAAAAACACCCAGAAGCGGACCAACAGACACCACCACGTGGGACAGACAGCGCAGGGACTGCGAGGTCACCCCCCGAGGGGCAGGGCCCGGGACAGAGGGGCGCCCGCTGTGTGGCCCCGTTCACAGGAGGCGTGGGACCCACAGGAGGGGCCTCTGCGGGTCGGCCGTGTCGCGGGCTGGAGAGGGTGACCGAGGGGACACGAGGGGCGTAGGGTTTCTGAAACAGTCTCTATCCTGGTGTTGGCGGTGACGGTTACACTCAGGGGTCCATTGGTCTAAATTCACCCAGCCGTGCACTCGAAAGGACCGTGCAATTCATTGTGTGTGCAGTATGACTCAGTGAGCTGCCTTCAAAATGAGCGAGACTTAATCGGCTATATCACCAAAGAAGATGTGAAACGGCCACTACGAGGGCCCTGTGGACAGGGACAGCGGCGTGGGGATTGACTGTGGGAGGCAGGCTGGGGGGAAGGGGGTGGAAGGGAAAATGGGGACAACCGTGATAGCATAAACAATAAAATAGTTTTTAAAAATCTTAACTAAGAAAAAAATGTGGCAGGGCAAAAGGAGAGGGGAGGGGAGGGTAGGAACCGAGGACCTGATGCCGAGGTGACCTTCAGGGACAGGGGCTGGGAATGGGAAGGGTCACCGGGGTGGGAGGCCTGGTGACCGACTGGACGTAGGGAAGGAGCGTTAGCTGGAGGTGCTTTAGATTCAAAAGAGGCTTCCTTTCACACGGTGGCTGGGGTGGCCATCCGTGCGCTGGCCACGTGGTCCAGTGCAGCCGCAGGAGGTGGCGACGCAGGGTGCCTGGAAGGTGGGGAGCCCCTGCACAGGGCAGATGGACCCCCAGGCACTCGGGCAGTTCACCCAGCAGAATGTGGGGCCAGGACGGGAGGCGGAGGGATCCAGGGGAGGGGTTTCCTGCCTGGTCCCTTCTCCTTTCTCAGAGAAATAGCAACAGGGCCACGCTCATCCTTCCGGGCCTTCTGCAACCACCTAGGTCTCTCAATACGCCCGGGCTGGGCCTGTCACCGGGCTGCCGGCCCCTCCGCCTGTCTGCCCAGGTGCTACGTGATGGCCACGGGGTCTCACCCGGGGACCGTAGGGGTCCACGCGGAGACACCTGCCGCCGGCATGGCCTGAAACTGCAGAAACCAGCGCCTGCAGGAGAATGCTCGGAAGGGCATCATCTGTGTTGCAGAAGGAAAAGGACCCGAACCACCTGGCTGAGTGGAATTCACTCTCCTGTGGCCATGGTCAGGTTGAAAACGTGCCCGAAACGCTGGGTGCGGCTCATCAAGAGGAAAGAGTTTATTCTAAAACCCCCAAACCCAGGTTCTTACATGTAAAAATTGCCTGTCGATCTGGAATGATCCAATTGAGGACCGTGGCCAGTCCCAGCCGTTCTCACTTTCTGTGTGGGAACGGGGTCGGCGCCCCGCCGGCCCGGCAGAGCCTCCGCCTGGAGCCCCGGCACCAAAGTGGCCAGGGGCCCCCAACAGGCCCCCGTCGCTGGCCTTCTGAGCACTGAAGTGCAATTCCTTCACAGTCGCAGGAACCACAGGAAAACGTGGTGACATTTCACGACAAAGTTTATGTGGATTCAAAGCAGAAACGTCGACTGGGAAAAGCGAACTGGGCCGGCTCACCCGCGGCGGGCGGCGGGGTGGTAATCGGAGCCCCGCCGAAGAGTGATGGAGACTCTGGGAGTGCCATCTGTGGGCGCCCGGGAAGACGTCGTCGTTATCTTGAAATATTTGATACAAAAAGTTCAATTAGATTCAAAATCCATTTGCATTATCACAAAAATTCCAACAGTCCATTTGTCAGTGGGAAGAGGAGACAGTGGTTAGGTTAGAAGGATGAGCCTCCCCCAGGCTCGGTTTGGAGAGCGGGTCAGAAAGGGGGGCCCCAGACACAGGGGGCCTGGAGGGGGTTCTGCACTCCACCCACGGTGGCTAAGCTCAGGCCCGGGCAGAAACAGCAGAGGACTCCGGGGAGGGGCTGGAGCGTGTGGCAGGCCCCGGGACAGAGACAGGAGGCCCTGCCCCGTGAGAAGCAGCTGTCCTGCCTGCTCCCACACAGGTGGTCCCTGCCACCTCAAATACCCCCGCAAGGATGGCGTTCTTCCTCACCCCCTGCACCGAGACCCTCCGAAGTCGGGAGCCCAGTGCCGCCTGTGCCAGGACATTGGAGTACCTCGCCCTCACGTGACTGGGGCTCTGAGGAGCCAGCCCCGTGCCTCCTCGTGCGCCCAGGTCAGGGCGGGTGGCCCCCTCTGTGTCGGAAGGAAGAGCAATTGGAGGACAGAGAGGGACAACAGGGGAGGTGGCAGAGACCTGTGACCTGCAGGTGGGTGTCCCTCGGAACAAAGACACCCCCATCAACGTCACCGCCGCAGGTGGCTGGGGTTAGCACTCCCACACCGCGCCGGGGAGGAAGCGGAGGCTCAGAGAGGGGGCGGACGCGTGTGGGCCCACAGCGCAGGCGGGGGCAGGGAGAGACCTCCTGCAGAGCGGGAGCAAAAGTGAAGGGGCGTCGTTTGCCAGGAGCCTGCTGTGCGCCCGGCTCCCGGGCGGGCCCTGTGCGTGCAGCACCCACCTGCCACCCGACTCGGCCACCCCTGCGGCCCACGTGAGAAACCTGAGGCTCAGGCAGGGTGGGTGACCCACCCATGGTCACACCACTGGCCAAGGGCCGGGAGGATGTCAGACCCAGGCAGGGGCCAGGCCCAGCTCCCCCCAGCCATGCCCTAGACGTGCTCTCTTGCGTGTTATGTGCAGGGAGCCGTGAATAGGGCGAGCAACCAGGAGACAGGAGCACACACAAGCACCAGGCGACCGGGCCAGCCTCGCCCTCTCTGAGCCTGCAGATGAGCTGGACACAGAGGGACGCTGTGCAGAGAATGGCGACACAGGCCGAGGGCCAGGACGGGGAGCACACAGGGGAACACCCACCCAGACCGTGGGGGTGAAGGAAGGAAGGCTTCCTGGAGGAAGGGACATGTCATGTGCAATAGAGTGGAGGGGTGTAGCGAGGCGTGTCAGTCACCGCTGCTGCGTAACTGGTAGCTCCACTCAGACGCTTCCAACCACAGGTGCGGATGCTCGGGCCCCCAGGCCTGCAGGCCCCTGCAGACGGGCTGACCAGGCTGGGCCTGGAGGCCAGTCCTGCTGTGGTTGGCCGGGCCCAGGACGCTCCCTCCAAGTGCTTGGCAATGGGGTCACGGGCGCAGAGGGCGAGTCCAGCCACAGTGATACACATCGGGTCTGCTGGCCTGCTGTTCCTGGGTGGGAGAAGGGGGCGGTGGGGAGGGGGGCGGCCAGGAAGAACATTCCAGAGTGTTCCAGAGCTCGCTAGGGAACAACCCGCAAGGATGCAGACCCAAGGATGCAGGGAACACAGAAGGGAGTGGGACCCCGAGTGTGAGAGTGTCCCCAGAGAGAACAGAGGACCCAGGCCCCGTGTCCGCGCCCTTGACCTCTCCCCTCAGAGCGGGAGAGCGGTCCTGGCAGAAGGATCTGGGCATCCGCGGGATTGTCCCATGTGGTCCCTGGGCCACACAGACCCAAGCAGCAGAGGGACATCTTCGTGGGAGGCCAGGACCCACCGTCACCGTCAGTCCAGACAACCTGCAGACCCTGCTCTGTCCCAAGGGGCTGCCAGGGGCCTAGGGGAGGGGCACTCCTGGGGCCCAGTTCCAGGGTGACACTACGGGAAAATGACGGTGGCCACGTGAGAAATAGGCACGGAGCACCCCCACACCGCCAGGGGTCTGGCGGGGGACCACTGCTGACAAATCAGAACTGGCACGCACGTTTTCCCGGCACCTGCTCAGCCAGCCCCAGCCAGTCCTCCCCACTTCAGAGCCCTGACCCCCCTCCACCGATGCAGCAGCAAACGAACCCCTAATTAACTCCCAAACCTCCCGTGCAAACCAGTCTTCTTCCATTCTCGTCAAATCCCTTTAATTACGGACTCGCAATCGGCCAGCCTGCAAACTCGGCTGAGCTGAGGGGCGGCCTGCCTTCTGCCACACCAGGTTTCAAAGAGAAGTGTAATGAGCCTTGCGTTTCAGTGAAGACATGAACTTGATAAGAGACACTGGTATCCAGAGTCCCGCCTCCCCCAAGAGGCCCTCTGTGGCCAGCCACACCCACCCCGATGGCCCCTTCGCTGGCCTTCGAGACAACCTAGGGCCTGCAGCACAGGCCCCACGTCCCACCCACCCCCTCTTGCAGGCACCCTTGGCCGTGTGGCCTGGCCACGTGACCCACAGGAGGGGGCATCTGACCTCCCTCTTGCCTCTAGGAGGGTCACTTGCTGCGGCAAAGAATTGTGACGTCAGCCCATCCTGAGCCTGGCCTTGGGGGCACCTGCAGGCCCCCACCCCCTGCCGGCTGCCACGCCCAGAGAGAGCAGGGACCAGCTGGAGGACAAGTGTCGGATGAGGCCGGAGGGTCGTCCCTGTGAAGGACATGCTGGAGCACAGGTGGCACGCCCTCTGTGGAGGGCGGAGGGTGGACACCGAGAGAGAGAGGCCCCGTCCCTGCCCACCCCTCCTGGCCCGGGTCTCGGTCAGTGTGCGGGCCTCCAAAACCACCGGTTTCTGTTGTAAATTTGGGGCCCGGAAGGATGAGTGCTGGGGGCCCTCCTCTCAGCCACGGGATGGGATCTGGGGAGACAGGGGCCTCGGCCCTCACCCGCTCTGCCCACTCGGCCGGCCCCGCGGGCTGCCTGCTTCTGTCTCCGCCTGGACGCTCGCAGCCACGCAGGCGACCCCTTGCTCCCCGCCGGCGCGGTAATTAGTCCGTGACCCCGCACACCCCGCGCTTTGAAATCTGCCCGGACTCCCGCGCCCGCTGGGCTTCGTTTCCAGCGCCCCTGTGCTTTCATCTTCCGAGCCGCCTTCATTAGCGCGCACCTGAGCCCGCGCCGCCGCCTCTGCTCCCGGGCGACTGCCAGCTCGCCCGCAAACGCAGCGGCCCCCGCCCCTGGCATTTGCGCCACGGGGAGCGGTCTGTGTCTGCAGCCCCTCCCTTCCCTTCCCCAATTTGCAGAAAGCGTGAGCTCTGCGGCAAAGTGGGGGGGGGCGGGGGGGCGTTAAACGGCAGAACCACCAGACGAGCGTGGCCCGTTCTGCCCCAGAGTGGGCGAGGGGCTGTGGCGAAGCCGCCGTTTAATTGGGTACATGTGACCCCCCCTTCTGCTTTCCACTGAATTCTAACTTTTAACATTTGAAGCCGCATCAATATTAATTAGCACTGCCTCTTTCTGCGTCCCTGCTCGCCCAGCGAAGGGCAGGTCCGTTTCTCAAAGGTGGGCAGGCAGAGCGGCAGGGTGGGGAGCCTGGGGCGTGCGGGGAGTCCCAGACAGCAGCGCCCAGCCGTGGGGAAACTGAGGCCCAGAGACAGAGTGCCTGGGCCGGGATGTGGCAGTGTCCTGATGCCAGCCGCACCCTCCCTGCCACCCAGCAAGACTCCCCTCAGGTCTGCATGTCACGGGACGAGGGGAGAACCCAGGACAAGGGGGACCGATGAGAGGAGGGGACAGAGCAGCTCCTTTTTGATTTTCAAGTCCGTCTGCGCTCCTCGGGAGACCTGGGCCCCCTCCTCACAGGCCCGGCCCGGAGTCTCAGCCCTGCGGTGTCCGGAAGCCTGGTCCCCGCCATGGAGTGCGGTCCCTTGGAGACGCCTGCCCTAATTGCAGGTGGCGATCACTCCCTCGGTTTCAGGGCCAGCAGCCGGGCTAAGTGACCATCCCGAAAACCCATTTCCTGCCTGGCTGCGTACGGAATGTTCTTTCCTTCTAAGTGAAATAAGCAGGTTGACTCCGCTGGACTTTTCTATCTGCCGTCCACTACAGCCTTTCAGCCCCTGGGCTTTACACCACGGAGATTTATCGGGTCTGTCCTCACGGTGCAGAGGCTCAGATAATGTTAATAGATGGTTAGTTGTGGCAATAAATCCCTCTGCGCTGCAGAGAGATGTCTATTCTGGATGATTCTCCAGAGCCAACCCCCACCCCCTTCCAAGGGTGGAGGGTCCTTGGGCTGGCCCGGCGCCGCTCAGCAGGCAAGAGCTCTCCCACAGGCCCAGCCGGGTGCCCACCTCTGCCTCCTGGTACCCGAGCCACGCAAGGCCAGTGGGGGGTGGGGACAGCCACCTGGGGAGAATGCCCCCGAGATGGTAGACCAGAAGGCCACTCCCCGAGAAGGCTGGGGTTTCTCAGAATTCTGCTCAGGGGAGGCACACAGTGTTCACTCTTCAGCTGGGTGACTGGTCCGTGCCAACACCACTAACGTCCCCGCCAGCCTCAGGGTCACCCAGGCCGCAGTCTCAGAAGAGCAGGAACCCCACTCACCTCCTGGACACCTACATCCAAGAGTTCAGCTGTCTCTGCATCCAGCCCCGCTCCCCTCCGGCCCCGGCCTCGGCCCAGGGTGCCAACCGTCTCCTGATGGTCCTCCTGTCTCAGGCTCTCCCTGCCACCCATCCCCATCCCCCGGGACCCGGTCATCCTGAAGGACTGACTCTCTGAGCAGAGCCCTCCTGCCCTCCAAGTTCTCCGTCCAACAGCAGGCTGGCAACAGGCCAAGGCGTTTGGGGGACCCTGCCCTGGCACTTGGGGCCCTCTGTGGTGATGGGGACATAAACCACCTTCCCCAGGCCCCGTGCCTCACACACACCCAGAGCTCACATCTGCCCTGCCCCTCACCCTCTGTGGGGGCCCTTCTCTGCGGCACCCTGTCCCCAGCCGAAGTTGCCCCAGGCTCCTGAGACCCGGATGCCACTGTCCCCAGGCAGGTGTCCCAGTCATCTGGTGGTCCACGCTGCCCGCCCTGCCCCGGGCCTTCCCTTCCTGGCAGGCTTCGGCCATCTCCGCCCAGCCATCAGAGCTCGGGCCGAGCTCTGGTGTGGGGAGCCATCCGCGTCCTGCCCTCTGTCGGCCCCCGGCATTGTCCTTGGGCTGCCCCCGTCCAGGGCCACCAGCAGGTCCAGCCAAGGTGACAGGGAGAGACGCCACCAGCCGGCATCTTGCACTTAAGAAAAACCCCGCCCGCTTCCACACTGTTGGCCCAGTGTGGTGAAGGAGAAGGAAGAGAAACGTCTGCAGGGTCGCAGAGGACGCTGACCCGTGCGAGCCAGGCTCTAGGCTGGGTGCCGCGCCTGCCCCCGCCCCTCATCCCTGAGACCCTCCGAGGGCCTCGGAGGTGGGTCCGGCCCTGGGCACGCGGACAAATGACGCCACCAGCTGATAGGACAGCAGGTCTCCCGCCGAGGTCACCGCTGGACCCTGGCCAGTGCTGAGCGGGCGTGGGGACCCGCCAGGATGGGAAGAGGCCTCCCAAGAGCGGGCTGACTGGCGGCACACCCCCCTTCACCGGCACTGGAGACTCGGGATTTTGTTGCCCTGAGGCCCGAGCGTGTGTGCCCGCCCCCCAGGGCTGGACTGGCAGCCTGGGGAAAGGCACTCATCCCCCGGTCCCTGGCTTTCTTGTCCAGGAATCGGGGCAGTAACAGTGACCACTGGTCCACGCGTGTTTGTGTGAAGAGCCGTGTGAGGCAGACACCGCTTGGCATGATGGGGCCCGACATGAACCCCGATGGTTTGCGTGTCGTCTCTGCTGCCCTTTTCTCCCCTGAAGGAGGAAACCTCACCCTCCATCGTTGGAAAACATCTCCGAGAAGTGTTTCCAGTCGAGTCCGGAGATAAACAGAAACGCAGATTAGCTGCCACTCATTAATAATAAGTATTAATACCCCGCAGCCGGCCTGGGGCGTCCCAGCACAGGGGGCTGGGAACCCGGACACGCCAGGGTTGGGGGCCCAGGGCGGCCTCTGCCCCACCTGGGCGCCCCACCCCGGCCTCGAGCCCACCCAGACCCGCCCACGGGCTGGAGGGGTCTGCCACCTCAGCTTCACCAGCAGGCACGGCCACCGTGGAGGACACCTTGTCCCCTGCTGCCTTGGGCCAGGCCTGGCGTCCTGGGCCAGGCAGCCTGTCGGCAGGTGGGCAGGCGGGGTGACGGGCCCGCCCCGGCGGCTGCCTTCATGAAACTCGTGTTCAAGTCCCCAGAGGTTAAGTCCGTCCTGGGGCTGAGTTTGTGCCACGGAATCGCTGTAATTTTTCCTCAGCTAGCCCCTGCCTCGCTCCACAAACCCCCGAGTTAAAACCACCTCTCCAGGTGTCCTTTCCGGGTGCGGCGGGAGCCCGCCTTCCCCCGCCCTCCCTCACCACCTCGTCTGTAGTCCCGAGAGGCTGTCTCCCGGGTCGTTCTCACGCGGCCCGACCCTTGGGCCTTTCCTGGGTCCTCGTCCTCCCTCTTGTCTGTCCGTTTCGTCTGTCTGTCTCAGATGGAGTGTGAGCTCCACCAGGCAGAGCCTCGGGGGGCACCGGTCAGTGTGGTCGCACAGACACCAGTGCTGGCCGGGCCAAGGGGGGTCTAGTGCAGGAGCGGCTCAGACAGAGAGGGGGGCAGCTCAGGGGCCGGGCAGCCGGCACTCACTGATCCCCGTCTCCAGACGGCCCACGCCTCCCTCCCTCACCTGGGCTCACAGAAGTGAGTGCGGCTGACGCCACCTGCACCCCAGAACCCCCCTTGGCCCGGAGTGTGCCCCCTGCCCGGACAGGGCTCTGCTGGAAAGATGCTCTGATAGACAAAAATAACAATGATCACAATTAGTGGAATACCGGGAATTCTATTTCCGGTCACACTGAATCCTGGACCTGCATTCTTTCCACGCGTGTGCTGTGATGGAAGGGTGACTGGGTGTGGGCAGACAGACAGGCAGATGGAGGATAGATGGGTGGACAGGAAGATGGATGGATAGGTGGGTGGATGGGTGAGTGGATGGGCAGAAGGAAAGGTGGATAGACAGAAAGGTGGGTGGGTGTGGGGGGGATGGATGGTGGATGAGTGGGTGGGTGGGTGAATGGGTGGGTGGGTAGGTGGATGGATGGGTGGGAGGGCGGGTGGGCGAAGGTGCGTGGCCCTGGATGGAGTCCCCTGGATAGGCTGCCTGCTGAGGGTGAGAGCGCTCACACAGCTCAGGTAACGACCTGACGGACCAGAAGGTTCTACAGAGTGGTGCTAGAGTGAGGTCACCAGGGAAAACTGGGCCCTGGAGAGGACCCCTCCATTTCTTGTACGCCCACTCTTACAAAACAGAGAGAGAGAGAACCGGGATCACCCAGGATGTCAGAGCTGAGGGGACCTTGAAGAACACCAAGCCCAGGACTTTCGAAGCTGGCCCAGAGAGGGCAAGGAAGTGTCCCCGGGTCACACAGCTGGACAGAGACAGAGTCGGGTGCAGACTTCCCATCCAGGCCTCCCACCTCATCATGCCACCCCCCTCAGAGCTTCTGAAGTGGAACGAGATGGAACGTTCTGTAGGCAGACAGAAGCGGCTCGTTAATACACACAGATCACATCTCTGACTCCAAACCACCAGACATCAGATGCGGCCACCCAAGCAGACAACTGGGCTGGGGAAGCCAGGCGGGCACAGCAGCTGCTCTCCACGGGGCTGCCCAGCGGCGGGCTGTCGTCTCGGGGCTGAGACCAGGGCCTCCCATGCCGCTGCTTCGACAGCTCCAGCCATGGGTGGCTGCACTCAGAGGGGCAGCGCATGGGCCAGCAAGACCCCCACCCCGCTGGGGTGAGTTTCGGGCGAGATCATTTGCATGCAGCCAAGCCTGTGCTATTCCAAGTGTGACCAGCTAGAAGGGCCCCTCCTTCATTTGGGGTTAGGGACAGCCCATCTAGGATCAGGGGTCGAGTTCAGCACCTCTGCAGGGCACCCAGGAGGCCTTGCCCACCCTGCAGAACAGGGCTGTAGCCACACTCCCACGTGCCTCGAAGGTCCTGGGCAGGGACGGTCTGAAGAGAGGAGTTTGCAGCTGCATGAAGGAGACAGGGCCCCGTCTTCCTGGGGCACCCCACCAGGAGCCTCTTTGGGCACCCCACCACCCAATCTTGGGCCCTCCTGGATCCTTCCTGTTCCAGCCAACCCTCACTCTTGCCTCCCCTCTGCTCCGGACACAAGGAACGACGTGGCGTTCCCACCAAGCGCCCGGGGCCCTCGGCCTCCAGACCCTGCTGATGCCGAAGTGCCGGCCTGCAACACCCTTCCCGCAGCTGCTCGGCGCGGACCTGCCTCTCTGGCCACCCAGGAGCACCTTGCCGACAGCACATAAAAGCGTCGTTCCTCCTGGTCCGCACCGGTCTTCCCCACCCCCACCCGCAGGGCCGGGAAGGCAGGGCTGCTGCCCTCGCCTGTCCCAGGGCCAGTGCTGGCAGGTGTCCGACGAGGACCCTCCGTTCCCAGGAGAGCAGAGCACAGTGCGGAAGGAGCCAGGCCTCAGCAGGCAGAGCTGGCTCGATGTCCCATCTCCGGGGGGACTTGTCCCCTCGTGACCACCCCGGGTCACCATGGCATGAGCCAGGAGACTAGGGGTCATTATCCTTGGACAGCCTGGTCAGCTCACTGGTCTGTCCTGATGGGAGTCAGCCCGAGCCTGGGGAGGCTGCAGGCCCCGAGGCACGAGACCCCCACAGGCCCACGCTCTGAAGAAGGGGCTGCCCATGACTGTCCATTGTGGGCGTTTCCAAAGCTGGAGACCCGCCTGCGTCCATTCCCAGCCCACAGCCACCGTCGGTGGAGGCAGAAGAATCATCCGGAGTCGTGAGGAGCAGAGTCGGGGCAATCCAGGCTCGTGGCCCCTCCACCCCAAGATGAGCGTGACGTCACCGTCACTGGCGACGCTGACAGAACGTGCGCCCCGAGCCGTCAATGTCCAGACCGAAGAGCAGCTCGGCCGCCGAAGGGCTTTCCACGCCAGACCAACTGGGGCGCCCGGAAGCCTGTCCTGGCGTCAGGGACTGTCCTTCTGAAGCGCGAGAAACACCCAGTAGAGAAGAAAGAGACAGAAACAGAGGGACCAGCTGGGGACACCGGGCTTCCTTCTCCCGTGAGCGGCCACCAGGTGGCCATCCTATTCCTGGACTGGAGGGCCAGGCACCAGCCAGGACCTCCGAGCGCCTGCCTTGGCCTCAGGGACCATCTGGTCAGCAGCATCCCGTGGCCAAGGCACCCTGGGGAAGGGTGGGGACAGTGAGGGCCTGGGACAGCCTGGCCCCCCTCGGCCTTGCCGGCCAGCTTGTGAGGTCACATGCCTTCCCCGTCTGCAGGCCAGGCAGCCTCCCTGGGCGCCTCCGTGCTGGGCTCCTGGGCCCTGCCAGCTCCAGGTTCCCCGCGCTGAGTGGCGGTCACCGCTGCAATCACTTCCCCCCATGGGGGGTCTCAGGGGGACCAACATGCCCAGAGGAGCTGCCGGGCAGCACAAAGCCCTCTCCTGGCCTCGGCCATCTCCTGTTCCCAGGCCTGGAAAACCGGCCTCACTCTGCTGGGTCCCCATGAGCGGGAACCACTCTGGTCTCTAGTTCACCTCAGCCCCTCGTCACAGGACCGGAGGGGCCCAGCCCCAGCCAGAGGACTCGGGAGATGAACCAGCCCCAGGCCCCGAGGGGCCCCTCGGAGCAGGAGAGGGTCCCAAGGGCCCACCCACGCCCACCCGCACACCTGTGCCCCTGCTGCAGGACCTGACCGAGGACGGCCTGGCTCGGAGGGCAAGGGGCCCCGGGTCAGCCCCTGACCTTCCCACCCTGTCTCCTGAGCTCACTGCTGAGAGCCCCCCGCCCCTCTGCCCTTTCTCCTGCTCGGCATGCCCCCCACCCCCCCACCCCCGTCGCTCCAGCAGCTCCGGCAGCTCTGGCAGCAGCCCCCGAGAACCGGCAGGGCCCACATGCCTTCCCAATGCACTGACCGTCCCGTGCAGCTGCCCCGGGTCCCCGGCCCCCACCTGAACAGTCCTGGGGGCGTGGGGACCACGGAGGGGGTGGGGTGGGCGCCCAGAGGACATTCCCCTGCCCGGTCCCCCCTTCCCAGTGGTTCTCACCCTCGGCCCCTCCCCCGACCCCACCCAGCGGAGGTGGGTGCTGTTGGGCCGGTCAGCTTCCCCTTGCAGGGGCCACCTGGATCCGGGAGCTAATTGTATCGACATTAACCTGTTTTAACGGGCCTAAAGCATCAATAAATCATTTTTTAGTGGCTCCTCTTATTACCGCACTTTGCTAATGTATTACCCTTGAAGTGACAAATAGCCCGAGAAATCATTGCTTTCCTGTTAATACACTTTGTCTCCTTAAGCCTTTTCTTGCCTCCCGGTCGTTCAGATTCCTCTGAGGTTGATTTAGAGGTGAGTGGGGCGAGCGCACCGCCCGCCAGGCCGTGGTCCCCCGCCACCCGCCGGCTCCGCGGCCCGCCGGAGAGCGGGTCACTGGGTGTCACTGCCTCGTGGCCGCGTGAGGAGGGCCTGGGGTGCGTGTAGTCGGGGACGGTGGAGAAGAGCTCCGGGCTGAGAACCACAGAGAAAAACCGTCCTTCACACGTTTCCCAACTACAAAACTCCACAGGTAGGAAGGAAAGAAAAAGTACGACATTGCCAGCTAACTTTGGAGTTGCCAACGTCTGGCTCCGAGCCGACTGGCAGCCAGGGGGAGAAAAGAAACACTTTTTCACGTGTAACTCATACTTGGAATAAAAATGAAGCTGGTTGACCTTTCGGGACCAGCCAGCTCCCTTTCGGTTCCGAGTTCTGAGAGGGTCTGCTGGAGCCCGTCGGCCTGCCTGAGCCCCATCGGCCCCGAGAGCTCGAAGGGCCGTTCCCGGCGACCCGACGGCCACAGCCCCCTGGGCGACTGAACGCACACGGCCCCTGCGTGCAGACCAGAAACCGAGGGCAGAGAGGGCCAGAGCCCGCTGTGGTGGCTCTGCTGGCAGGGCCCGCCAGGGTGACCCTGGGGCCGGGGGGTGGGGGCCCGACCTGTGCACGTCACACATCCTCGCGTGCGTGAACCGGGGGGACAGGGGAAGGGGAGCACCACCAAGAACACGGCCCCACCCACAGCCCCGCGATGCCCGGGGGGCTCACACACCACTGCCAACCCTTAAAGTCCAGTGACAGGGGACGTGCCAGCTGCGGGGCCTGGGCCCTCCTGCTGGCTGGAAACAAGCGCCTTGTCACCTGCTGCCACGGCGGCCTCTACTTCACGTTTGCCCATCACAGGTCCGCCTGCACTCATTTCCACGGCATGAGCCTCCTCCCAGTTCCACCGAGGTCCTAAAGCCTGTGCACGGCCCCTGTGCCCAGCTCTGCGGGCTTGGACACGTGTGTGCACCTGGGAAACCATCAGGGGGCACCAGACAGGCCCATCTGCCCCTGTGTCCTGTGTCCCTCGATTTCTGATTCTTCGTTCCTGTGTTCCCATGTTCACCCGTGACGTGAGGGCTGCTCGCAACTCTGCCATCCTGGGCGGACAGGGGGCCGGTTCATCCGAGTAAGCCTCCGTCGTCCCGCAGTGCCTCCCCTGTGCGGCGCGCTGGGCTCGGCGTCTGGCAGCGTGGCGGCTCCGGAAACGCTCATCCGGCACGGCGGGCAGGCGTCTCTTCGAGCTCCTGGTCTCGGCGTTTTGGAGAGGACTCCGAGCACCGGGGTCGCTGGGTCACATGGCCGTCCCCTTTCACACTTTGTGAGGAGCCCCCACTGCTCTCCACGGGGGCCGCGCCACTTTCTGTTCCCACCCACAGGGCAGGGGCCTCCCCTTCCCCACGCCCCCTGCGCAAGTTAACCTGCGGCACCGGAGCACGATTTACCCTGACCACCGGCATCCACCGGGCTCTCGAGTTTCGTGCCTGGTGGGGCGGGGGGGGGCGGTGCACGAGTCTGCCTGTCCAGGGCCCGGAGAAGCTCACGACCCTCGCAGCCCAGGGGTGCGTGCGGTCCCACCGCGGGCCACTCTCCGGCCTTGAGGTGTCAGCCCAGCCTCTCAGCCGCGGTGTCCCCAGACGTTACGAGAGGAGGTCTGAGGCCCCGCCGGGTGCCGAGGAGTCCCAGGCCCCACCGCCGACACAGCGGTCTGTCCGGCCCGGGTGCTACGCTGCTCCCGGGTGGGTGCCACTCAGGCTGTTCAGGCCGGGCTGGCGATGACGTGTCACCTGCAACCTTGTCGCAATGGTAAAACACCATCAGCGAAAGTTCAAAAGCGTTTGGTTAAATTCCAAATCAATGTTCGAGGGGGGACCCAAAACACTTATTTATAGGAAACTGTGTGTTTGCTCTCACACGTCTAAACCTCAGGCCCCTTCCAAGCCCTCCCACTGGACGCGGTGCCCTGTGGAGACGTTCTCCTCTGCCCCGCACGGTTTCTGAACACGTTGCCTTTGATGCCTCTTAGTGCTTCCGCCCTTTGTGTTTCACCACCTCCACTTCGGCAAAATGCTTCCCTTTGAGGACTTTTTTCATCCGGGGAAACAAACAAAAAAAAGGTTGCTCATGGCAAGATGGGGTGAATTGTGGGGGCACAGGAGTCACCCCCGGTCTGGTCAAAAACCACCGAACACTCAGCGCAGTGCGGGTGGGCGCACCCGTAAATCACCCAGCAGGAAACGGGCAAAAGTGTTGAAAGAATCTTCAAATAACATTCACTGAAGCTGGATGCAGCCTCTCACAACAACCCCAGCTGGCGCAGTGGTCCAGATGGGCTCCTAGAACACCCACCCAGTGGGGGAGCCTGGATTGAAAGGGGCCCACCCTCCAGAAGAGAATTCTGGTTTTGGAAGGTCTCCCCTCACTTTCCTTCCAGAATTTTTTGACCCCTGGCTGCTGTTGCCTCAACCACCCGAAGTTCCTCCACTGCAACTCATTTTCCGAGACTATCAAAGACCAACAGGGACCCAAGAAAGGGCGCTCACTCATCCTCGCTGTCAATAAAATGCAAATCCCCGTGAAAATCTTAATTATAGCCACATAATCAGTGACAATGCAAAAACGAAGGCATGAAAATAGACCCCATCGAGCTGGCGTGCCATAATCCATACACTTCGCGCACCTCGGCTGCCCGCTCACCGAGGCGTCGCCGCCCTGTCGACAGAACGCCCGGCCTCACGCGGCGATCACTGCACTCGCCCCTCCTCGACATGACGCCAGCGTTCAGTTATCAAAGCATAACCCACAATTTTATGTGTCTCTTCAATTTTGTTATTATGAGGGTGCATTTGTCAAAGTGGGAGGCTGGAACATTTTTTATTTAACAGTTCATTAACTTGATTTATAATTTATAAATATTTCGACATATGGTATGTGGGGCTGCGTGTGAGCTCTGCTCCGAGCCCCACAAATTGGGGAGGGGGGAGGCGCGAGTGGGAGAATCAGGCAGGGGGCCCACGGCTCTGGAATATTCCGTCCTCGGGGACGGGGGCAGTGTCTGTCTTGGCACTATTCTGTGAACAGTATTTCTACTGGGCGTCTTCTTGTGTGAAGTGCACAGCAGTCATGAAATAAAAATCAGGGTGGGAAAGAACACGCCCCGATGAGCACATCAAGGTCATCTGCGTACCAGTCAAGGTCACGGGCAGGGAAGCGTGTCGCACGCGGAGACGGCCTGGCCCTGGCGCAAACCGTTCTCATTGTTCATCTGGCTCCGGCCCCCGGGGGGCTGGACGTGGCCGGCTTGGTCGAGAATAAAAATGCTGTTGACATTTTTCTTACCAGAATTTTTAATAACATGCTTTCTTTTGTGCTGGCTCGAAGCACAATTCCTGTCTATTCTGGAAAGTTTGAAAACCGAGAACAGAACGCAGTTGGAATGAAAGCAGGCCGGTCGGGAGAAAACTGTACTTGAACAATGATTAAAATAAAATTTTTTAAAAAAGAAAGCAGGCTGATCGTGGGTGCCAGAGGGAGGCGCTGCAGGGGCGCCAGGCTGTCCAGCGGGGGGAACGTACTCGCCACCGACATGCAGCTTCGCCTGGTGGAGCCCGCCGCCGAGTGGGACTGTCACCTTGTGTGTGCTTGTCACTCAACACACCAGACACCTCCCCACGTGGTCACAGACTCACTGTGAGCGTCCCAGGCTGCGCAATGCGCCCCACCATCTCCCCATCACGGGGCCTCATGAGGCCCTCACGTCTCCCTCTCACGGACTGCCCCAGGCAGGCAGACACCGCCCCCCACCCCGGGTCCTCGTGCGGACCCGTGGTCTCCTCCTGAGGACCAGTCCCTGGAGCTGACCTTCAGAGCTGTCACCGTGCGGACGTGTCCACTGGGGACGCCGACGTGGCACGGGCGGAGCTCCGACCCGTCTCAGGCAGGCGGGCACAGGTGGGCTGCCAGCCTGGTGGGCGGCTCCAGTGCCTGAGTGAGTCTAACGGCCACGTGGAGGCAGACGGGCTGCGAATTACATGCGGTTTCGTGGAGGAACGTGGGCTGACCGCGTGCAGGGCTGTCCCAGCCTCCCTGAGCCTCGACTCACACGGACAGACACACAGTCGTGGCGACCAGGACCAGCAGACGGGAGGGCCGCAGACATGTGGGCGAACACCTGGCCCCACGCCTGACCCCCAGCAGGTGCCCGGTAAAGGCTGGCAGACACCGGAACCCTTCAAAGTGTCTCTTTCCTAATTATCCAGAGAAAGATCCCAGGGCAGCCTCTGATTGGCCAGCCTGGATCACATGCCCCGTCTGAGCAGTTTCCTGGGGCCGTGACACGGTGGACGTGGCCAGGGGGACTGTCAGTGCCCTCAGCGTGGCTGACGCCCCACAGAAGGGCAATGGGAGGAGCCCACCGGGTGGGCCCGCACGGAGGACCCGGGGGGCTCGAACCGCAGGCCGCAGGCGGGCACCTGACTGGAAGATCGGGTGAAGCAAGCCCAGGACCGGCCTTCTGAGCCCCTGGTGACCCTGACCTTCAGAAGGGACGGAAGCCCACCGCCTCTCTTCACAACACCCTGGGCCGAGGGAAGACCGGTTTCCGGGTTCCAGGTGACTTTGCTCTGCCCTCCTGCCCCCCACCCACCTCCTTGTGCCCACCAGCTGGGACGGGGTGGCCCCCTTGGGGTGCCAAGTCCTCGAACTCTGGTCAGGAGTTGGAGGCTAGTAGCCCAGGGGAAGCCCTCGGCCTGGACTGGCTCGAGACCACGTGGCCTCCTCGGAGTTCTGCGGGGGAGGCGGTCAGTCCCGCCCCCTGCACGGCCCCGCCCCCGCACGGCCCCGCCTCCCTGCACCGCCCCGCTCCCTGCACGGCCCCGCTCCCTGCA
>PVIA01016324.1:0-19354 GCA_004024845.1 Tonatia bakeri | reverse complement strand
GGAACAATGGCGCCTGCTCCGCTCTCTCTAGGACTTCCGTCCCCTCCACTGCCTCCCACAAGCAAACTGGGCCCTTGCTGTGCTGGCTCCGGGGCGGTGGGCTGGTGTACTTTCTCGGACTCTGTGGGTTTCCCCGAGAAGTCTCCTGTGAGAGTCTCCCGGCCTCAGTTCCCAGACGGGGCTCTTAAGCTTTGAAACGTGGCGGCGCTGCCCGTTTTTCACTTAGTTCGTGCGCAAACGTGTGGCTGCGGACAGCCAGCTGCCCTGCACCCCTCACTGGGTCTGCTAGTCACCTCCGCGCTTCCGCGCCCAGCATCCGCCACCGGTCTGTCCGCTGCCGCTGCCGCTGCCGTCTGCACCCTGCGCGCCTGCCAGCCAGTGCCTCTTCCCGCCGGGAACCCTCGACCCAACTTTGCAGGCCTCCCGACTCCGCCGCTCCTTACCGGTCTGGATGTACTGGAGCCCGACTTCTGTTCAATTAATTTCCCTCTGTTCTGGTTGTTAATTGTTTCTCAATCTTTGTTGTTTTCAGTCTTGGTTGCGCGAGGAAGCACAGTGCGACTGCCTATGCCTCCATCTTGGCCGGAACTCCCTAAACTAGTTAATTTTTAAAAGAGATTTCTTAGAGTTTTCTGCCTTTTCATCTCTATGTTTTTTTCAGTGTGTGTGTGTGCCTCATTTTCCTATCTAGGATCTGCAATACAATGGAGAAGTCTTGGCAATGAACATCCGTGCCTTGTTCCTGGTCTTAGGTAGAAAGAATTAAGCTTTTCACTACTGAATATAATTTTAGCTATAGGTTTGTCACAGATGCCCTTAAGCAGGTTGAGGTGAGTTGCCTTCTATTGCTAGTTGGCTGAGAGTTTTGATTTATTATTTTGAAAAATCTTGAGTTGATGTTGAATTTAGTCAAATGCTTTTTCTGCATCTATTAAAATGGTTGTGGTTTTACTCTCAAATGTATTAAAATGATGAACTGTATTGATTTTTTTCAATTTTGCTTATTTTTAGAGAGAGGGGAAAGGAGGGAGAAAGAGGAGGGATACATCAGTGTGTGGTTGCCTCTCACATGCCCTCTACTGGGAACCTGGCCAGCAACCCAGGCATGTGCCCTGACTGGGAATTGAACAAGTGACCCTTTGGTTCACAGGCCGGTCTTCAATCCACTGAGCCACACCAGCCAGGACTATTGATTAAATTCTAGATGTTAAGTAAACTTGAACTCCCAGGATAAACCCCACTTGGATGCAATATATTATTCTTTTTTATATATTGTCATATTCAGGAATGATATTGGTCTGTAGTTCTCTTTTCTTGCCTGCTGATATTTTCATTTGTTAAAAGCATGTTTCTTTTACTTTTTTGACAACAGTTATGATGTCTGCTTTAAAATACTGCCTGTGAGTCTCAGCTTGGATTCATGTTGGGATATGGCTTAACAGATTTTCTTTTCTCTTAAGAATGAGTTTTATTTTCTTGATTCTTCATATGACAGGTAACTCTGGAATGATTCTCACACTATGATGGGTTCCATTTTCTTTTTTCTTCTTGGTATATTTTATTTATTATGCTATTACAGTTGTCCCATTTTTTTCCTCCCGTTTATTCCCCTCCACCCTGCACCCCATTCCCTCCAGAATGCCCCCACCTTGGTTCATGTCCATGGGTCATACATATAGTTCTTTGGCTTCTCCATTTCCCATACTATACTTAACCTCCCCCTGTCTATTTTATACCTACCATTTATGCTTCTTATTCCCTGTACCTTTTCCCCCATTTTCCTCCCCTCCCCCTCCCTGCTGATAACCCTCCATGTGATCTCCATTTCTCTGATTCTGTTCCTGTTCTAGTTGTTTCCTTAGTTTGTTTTTGTTTTTGTTTTTGTTTTGTTTTGTTTTGTTTTAGGTTTAGTTGTTGATAACTGTGAGTTTGTTGTCATTTTACTGTCCATAGTTTTGATCATCTTCTTTTTCTTAGATAAGTCCCTCTAACATTTCATATAATAAGGGCTTGGTGATGATGAACTCCTTTAACTTGACCTTATCTGGGAAGCACTTTATCTGCCCTTCCATTCTAAATGGGAGTTTTGCTGGATAGAGTAATCTTGGATGGAGATCTTTGCCTTTCATGACTTTGAATACTTTTTTCAGCCTTTTCTTGCCTGCAAGGTTTCTTTTGAAAAAATCAGCTAATAGTCTTACAGGAAGTCCTTTGTAGGTAAATGTCTCCTTTTTTCTTGCTGCTTTTAAGATTCCCTCCTTATCTTTAATCTTGAGTAATGTAATTATGATGTGCCTTGGTGTGTGCTTCCTTGGATCTAACTTCTTTGGGACTCTCTGAGCTTTCTGGACTTCCTGGAAGTCTATTTCCTTTGCCAGATTGGGGAAGTTCTCCTTTATTATTTGTTCAAATAACTTTTCCACTTGTTGCTCTTCCTTTTCCCCTTCTGATACCGCTATAATTCAGATGTTGTAATGTTTAAAGATGTCCTGGATGTTCCTAAGCCTCTCATCATTTTTTTTGAATTCTTGTTTCTTCATTGTTTTCTGTTTGGTTGCTCCTTTCTTCCTTCTGGTCCACTCCATTGATTTGAGTCCCAGTTTTTTCCCATCACTATTGGTTCCCTGTGCATTTTTCTTCATTTCACTCAGCATAGCCTTCATTTTTCCATCTAATTTGCAACCAAATTCAACCAATTCTGTGAACATCCTGATCACCAGTGCTTCAAACTCTGCATCTGATAGGTTGGCTATCTCTTTGTCACTCAGTTGTATTTGCTCTGGCGCTTTGATCTGTTCTTCCTTTTGAGCCATTTTTTTTTTTTGTTCTGTTTTGTCACACCTGTTATGTATGAGGGGCAGAGCCTTAGGTGTTCACCAGGGCAGGACAACCCAGTCACTGGGTTGTTACGTTGTATGTGGGGGCTGGGTCCGAGAGGGGACAATAGCACTTACTCCGCTCTCTGTCAGATTTCAATCCCTTCCACCACTTCCCCCAAGCAAATTGGGCCCTTCTGGTGCTGATTCCCATGTGGATGGGCTTGTGTACATTCTAGGACCCTGTGAGTCTCTCCAATGATCTTTCCTGTGAGGCTGGGAGTCTCTCCCTGCACCTCAACCCCCACAGGTGTCCCTAATGGGGGCCTTGAGGCTTTATTTCCCAGTGCTGGGACCCTGGGTTGCACGGTTTGTCTTGCTCCCCAATTGTTCTTCCTGGTTTATCTGTGCTTGAATGTGGGACTGCCCAGTCATCCAGCCACCTTGCACACTGTGCCTCGCTTCACAATTGCTGCCTTGCTAGGTCTGCCTGTTGCCACCCCCCACTCAGGGTCTTCCCGCTTCTGTCTTGTGTGCCTGGTGCCAACACTTTTTGTGCCATGACCCCTGTCTGCCCAGCTGCCCAACTCTGCCCCACCTACGGGTCTGGATGAATATGTCTATTTTAACTCCTTGGTTGTCAGACTTCCATACAGTTCCATTTTCTGTCAGTTCTGTTTTTTTTTTAATTGTTGTTGTCTTTATTTCAGTTGTGTGAGGAAGCACAGTGTGTCTACCTACACCTCCATCTTGGCCAGAAGTCCTCTGTGAATATTCTTATTACCAGTGTTTTGAACTCTGCATCAGATAGGTTGGCTATCCCTCCATCATTTAGTTCTAATTTTTGAGCTTTGATCTATTCTTTCATTTGGGCCATATTTTTTAGTCTCCACATGCCTATTACATAGTGAGGGGAGGAGCCTTAGGTCTCCCTAGGGGTAAGGCAACCCACTTTGCCACATTGTGGCGCTGTATGTGGAGGAGGGGTCAGAGAGAGGGCAGTGTGGCTTGCTCGCCTCTCTGCCAGCTTTCAGTCACTTCCCCCACTACCCACAAGTAAATTGGGCCCTTCTGGTGCTGATTCCTGGGTGGGTGGGTTTGTGTACATTCTGGAACCCTGTGGGTCTTTCCAATGAATTCTCCTGTGAGGCTGGGAATGTCTCCCATTACCGCAACCCCCACAGATTTTTACAGCTAGAAGTTTTGAGGTTTTATTACCCCACACTAGAACCCTGGGTTGTGTGGTCTGTCTTGCTCTCCAGTTGTTTTTCCCAGTTTATCCTCATTCAAATTGGGACCACCCATCTGCCAGTTGCTGCCTCACCTACCTGGTCCTCTAGCCGCTGCCTTGTCAAGTGTCCTATCCATCCCAGCTGCCTGTCACTGCCCCTCCTACTGGTCTGGATGCATGTTTTTTCTTTAATTCCTTGGTTGTTGGACTTCCACACAGTTCAATTTTCTGGCAGTTCTGGTTATTTTTTGTTTTTAAATTTATTTTCCTTTTTTGGTTGTGCTGGGAAGAAAAGTGTATCTACCTGTACATCCATCTTAACTGGAAGTCCGAGTTCCATTTTCTTGATTCTTCATATGACTGGTAATTTTGGAGTGATTCTGACCATTATAAATGTTAAGTTGTGAAGATTCTTGGTTGGTGCTGTATTTTTCCTATGTATGTTTTGTACTATGTAAGAATGTTTGTGTGAAACTTTGTTTTTAATGTCAGCTCTAGTCTCGGCTCAGATCATATTCTGTAGCTGAGCTGATTTAAATTGTTAGATATATGGTGGCTTGGGGGTCTGTCAGAGACATGGGTAGAGAGAATGTGAGCATCCCATCTTTAAATTTCTTTTGGGCTGTTCCCACTCTCAACAGTAGTCATGATTTCCTGGCTTCACCTTTTTGGGTTAATCACTTTATTTTTCTTGTTTCCCAAGCCAGAAAACCTGTGGGTTTTCCCACATATGCCATGACTGCTGTTGTGCATGCTATGTAGACTACTTTGCCACAGGTGAAAGGCTACAGAGATGAAAATTGGCTCGTATGGCTTGCTGTCTCACCTTTCCCCAGCAAATGTGCCTCCCCCTGTAAGTATGTCAGCTTCTATTCTCTCTCCAGTGCTTTTTGGTATGTGTTCAGTCTCCATAGTTGTTTCCTAGGGGATGATGGGAGTGGGGGGATCATTTTCTAGTGACCATCACACCCAGAAGTAGAATCCTTTTTTTTATTTAAAGGAGACTTTGCTATATGAACAGCTACAGGAAACTGAGAGGACTGAAGGGAGCAGCTGTCATCTTACTCAGCCCAGGTCACTGAGGAACCCACGGGGAGGGGACCTGGAGAGAGGCCTGGTAACAACAAGACAGGGCCCCTGAATCTTCTGGCACAAGGAGTCTGATATAAGAGAGAAATGCAGAAAAATAGAGAGATAGAGGAGACTCTTGATTGCAGTTTTGATATCAGAATGAACAGTAGTTAGAGTTTTACTAACCAAAAAAGAGACTTCTTGTTATCACCTGAAGTGACTATGGGACCTGTGTGATGTTATTTTTTGAGGTAGGAAGAAAATGTTTCAAATGAAATGTGTTTGATAAAAGGGCAGTGGTTTGATAAAAATGAAGTTTCTCTGTGCTAACTCAATCAATGCACCAGCCACAGTGGAAGAAAAAGATTTCGTTATTTTTCATTCTACACACATACCATTTCCTACCCAGACCCTCTTCTCAATAAGATTTTTATCAAAATTCTTTATTAAGTTCATATTGTTTATATTTTATAATCGTGTAAAATATTATTCACAACAGATCTACCATTGTACTAAGAATATATTTCTTTCTTGTACTATTTTCTCCCTAGGCATAGTAATTGACTTGGATTGCTTGTTATTGTTTATGCATTTAAGTTTTTTGTTCACTTAGTTTTATTTACCTATTGCTAATTCACCTTCTAACTTTCTTCATAGTACAATAAATTCTCAGTGTATTAGGAATCACAAAGCAATCCATTGGTTTTATGTTTGACCTTTCCCCCTTGAAGACTGGTCTCCTGGAACCCGCCACTCCCTTCAGTTCTGAACTACCTTCTCGTTGCTCTCTGTACAGTTGTCATCCTGGCACATCCCTTCCTCCTTGTCCCAGGAACTCTTTTTTCTCCCTCCTGTGTTCCTAGCCTTCCTGTTTTCTGAGACTCGTGTCTTCTTCCTTTCAGTTTATTTCCTCATTTGCATGAAGTGTATCCTCTAGGGTGTTCCTGACAAAGAATGTGAGGGAGGTAAATTTAGTTTGAGACTTCACATGTCTAAAAATGTCTTTATTCTACCTTACAGATGACAGCTTGGCTGAACAGATCATTAACCATGGAGCCCCTACTTCTTTTATTATGGAATAATTTTTAAAATGAACAAAAACAAATAAATGTATAAAGGATTAAAGTTATAGAAATAAGATATTTTTAGAAGATGTCTCTCTCCCACTCCAGCAGTGGGTTTTATGTTTGCCTTCGTTGAGATGGTGGTTTGGGGTCTGGCATGACCACGTTGAATCTGTCTGAAAGTTCCCCTTTCTCAGGGGAATTGCATATCCCACTTGCAGATCTGGTCAATCAATGTCCTTCTCCATTGGACCACAGAGATAGACATGGGACTCAAGCAAAGCCAATCAAATTTCTGTTTTGTGTTTTGTAATAGATCTGAGAGGGAAAAAGTCCTCTATGTGGGTTACCTTCTGTTTATGTCTCCAGACACATTCTTGCCCTGTGGTTACCTGCTTGGTGTCTTGGGAGCCACCCTTGACTTTCAGCTTCCCACTGGACTGACCACTGGGGATGCTGCCAGGAGGTCATTGAGTGGGCAAGTGGAAGTCAGGTCACTTGGATTCACCGTGGCCCTCCAGAAAAAGCCACAGCTTGTGTCAGGAATCTCTCTCCACATAATTGCCCACTAGGTTCCCAAGAGCTGCTTCTCCCTCTGCCCTTCAGGCCTGGGAACATATCTGCTCCTGTGGTTCAGAGCACCGGGCAGTGCACCAGCTCCTGCACTTACCACTGCAAATAGCCCCTTTATTAAATTATCCTCACTGCATAATTTTGAGTGTGTTTTTTCCTCCTAGGACTCTTGTCGATACATTACCTTTCTCTAGAAGGAAGTGAGGCTAGTTTTGCTAGCCACTAGACAGGCGGGCAAAAGAAGAACTATGAGATAGAGATGAACCTGATAAAATCCTTTGAGCATCTGGACTCAGCTTGGTCTGTCGCTGGCTGTATTCCAGTCTTCCCAGGAGTATGAACTAATAAACCATCATTTATTGTCAATCTAATTTGAAACAGGATCTATAAAATTTTAGGGGATCCTGCTGGCTTCCCATGAAGAACAAGAATGTAATTTGCATGTTAACTATGATATTGTGCGGCCAATAGCAGATTATTTCCTTTATTGATTTCTTTATCTTTACCTTTATTCACCTGTCCCTCCTAGCCACTTAAATATACCTTATCATGGAGTATATTTAATTAAGGTCTTCAAAGCACAGTATAAAGTCTTACTTTGTATTCAAGATACTGGCAATGTAGTACAGGGCTTAAAAAATTATTAGAGGACTATTGCTGTTATTCCTTCAAGAGATCTAGAACATTACATAGAAATTTCATACATATCTCCATGTGTTGGTATTACTAAGGCTTAGGAACAGAGGGCCTGTTAAAGAAAAGGAAGGAAAATTCTCTTCATGTGGGTCTTGGAAGCTGGTTAGATCTTCTTAGATATGCACCTGTGGCAGACACTGTGATTTGCTTACCCAGTATTCATTCCCACCATCTTCCTTACTAACAGAACTCTAAATTTTTTTGGAAACCAATATGTCCAGCCCAAGCTCTGGGGCATCAGAGACTGAATCTCATCATTCCCATCAATGTTCATGACTACTCTAGTCTCCCTGGAAGTTGGGGATGGCCACATGCCCAGATCTGGCCAATGACATCTAAGTGAAAGTCTGCAAGGTAGTTTATAGCAGAGTTTCTCAACCTGGGAACTTTGGACATTTTCGATCAGATAATTCTTTGTGGTAGGGGGGTGTGCCATGCATTGTAAAATGTTAGCAGCATCCCTGTCCCCACCCACTAGATGCAAATAGCTAGGATACCCCCTCACCCATGCTAGAATACATGCTTTTATCTAGGTGCTTTTGTCCCTTGTGCCTGGCACTAGATGGTGTCAGTAAGATGTAATAGATGCCCACTTGTTACCTTCTTTGTTTCATTTTTCCAGTGGTTCCAAATTCAGAGGGAAAGATGGTATTGTTGTTTGTCTCCTAAAACTCCAACTGCTTTTTTCCTCCTACTGAAAATAATTACAATAAACAGTAATAAACCATACATTGGCCAACATTTATTGGGTGTTTACTTTGCACCAGGTTTACTATGTGTGAAATGCTTATCAAATATTACTATCTTTCAAACCTCAGAATATACCAATAAGATAGGCACTATTTTATTTGCATTTTGGAGTTGATAAAATCAAGGTGTGGAGAAGTTAAGTAACTCACCCATAGTCACACAGTTAGTATGTGATAGAACTGGGTTTTGAATCCAAGTAATGGGATCCCCAAATGATGGCCTTATCCATAGCTGCCTCCATTCTTGTCTGGCTCCAGTACACTGTCCGCATAACAGCTGAAATAATTTTTTAAGGTAGATTTTATCCGGTCAGCTCTGCTGTAATTCCTTCAATGGATCCTCATGACCCTTAGGGAAAATATAAACAAATAAAAACAAAAACAAACAAACAAAACCTTGATATGGTTCATAGGGCCCTGTGTGACCTGGCTCCTGCCATCATACTCAGTCTCATTGGAGCCATTTTCTCCCACTTACTAGTCCAGAGACACACCCACTAATTTAGCCATACTTATCAGGTACATCAAATGGTTTCCTGCCTCAGGACCTTTGTGTATTTTATTTTCACCACATGAGAAGCTCTTCCCCACCCCGTACTCTACACCATTGGCTCCTCAGGCTTTGTTGAAACACCACATTTTTGGAGACACGTCTCTGATCCCATCTCCTCTGAATCTAACCATATATCCTAATTATTCCCTCTCATTTTTATCCATACTTTATAGCCATTGCACTTTCATAATTTAAAATTATTTTCCTATTTCTGTATATAACTGGTAAGACCTGTTTCCCCAGCTTGGAGTGAAAATTAGATCATGACGCTTTATTCTTCAAGTCAGAACTGGCTCTACTTTCCACTTGCCAGATTTCTGGGGAGCTTACTCCCTTCCTGGGGTTGCGGGGAGGTTCTTCTCCCACCATACTGTCCAACAACTTCAGGAACTTACACTCAACTCTAAAGGGCTAGTCTTGACATTAAACACCTGGACAAGAATAAGCTGGTGCCTCTGAGGAGTTCAGTAATTCACACTGTTGTTTTTTAAAACTGCTATTATGTCCCTTGGTTTTAAAAATTGACCTTGTATCTGTGATGGGTCAGTTGTCCACTGGCCTTCGTCCACATTTCTTGGTCCAGAGTTCCCTCTTTGGGGCCCACGGTGTCAGGGTGGGCATATCCACCTTGGATTAAGCTCCTTGGCTTACCCCCAGACTGGATTAAGATTTGCTCCCAGACCCCAACTTCCTACACCCAGCCTGTGACCATAGGTCCTAGCACTACACACTCTCACCAGCCAGCCCAGCCCCTTTGTGGCATTTGATGATAGCGTGTGCTGGGATTCATTAGGACCATCCCTCCCACTTCAGAGTCCCCTGTGGAATCCGAGGAGGTGCCCTTTGGGAACTCTGCTGGGAGCACATCCACCCTTTCCTTGTCAGTCCTGTTACACCTCTCTGAATGCCTTTCCCGAGGGACAGCCTCCTCAGTAGACTACGTACTGATGACTCCTCACTCACCTTAGGGTCTGCTTCTGGGAGGGATTGAGACACCCCTCTGTCACTATGAGCCCCTCTTCAGCACAAAATATCCTCTCTCTGCCAGCAGGCCTCTTGAAGCCATTGACATCTTAAAGGATCTAAAACTTAGCACCCACCTCAAAGTCTCCTTTCTTTTCATTTTAGGAAGTTCCTTGGCCCCTGTCCAAGCCAGCCAACCTCCCTAGCTTGCTTAGAGAACTGGGAACAGCAGCTTGTGTCAGGCACACATACAAGTGCCTTTTTATCTCCTTGTCCTAGAGGAATGGGTGGAACTCGCCCTCCCATCACCAAGCAGGGCCACTCAAGTGATTCTTTCCAACACAAAGACAATTTGCCCCCCAACCCCACAAAACTGAGGATTTTCCTAGACAGAAACTGAGAGACTTTTATGTAGAAGCTCATTTCAGATTTAAAAAATTAGAATTCCATCCAATTGCTTTCTAGCTGTATGTTTGTTTCCCTGTTAAGGCTCAGGTTCTGTGCTTTCCTGCAAGTCCAAGGCTTCCACCACTTCTGGCATACCAATCCGTGTTTGTTGAATAAATGAGTAAATCACCATCTCCTGAATAAAAGTGTCTATCAGTAGACTATGATGAAGAGTTTGAGAACCAAAAAATTAATAGAGAATTATCTAATTATCCTATTAAACGCTGGTCATTGGTACATATGTATATGCCCATGTACAGGCAATTTTATAAAAGTTTTCTTCTTCTTAGTTAAAATAAGAGCCCCTCCTTTTAAAACTTTCAAGAAAGATTTCAGACATTCAAAATGGTATAATAAAGTATATAGCAACACCAGGAAATCTGCCCTAGAATTTCAAAAATAAGTCAGAAGTAAAATAGTTAAAGCCATTTATGTACCCCTTCCCTCTTTACTTTCCACCAGAGATAATCGTTGTCCTGAATTTAAGGGACTTCCACACTCCTAGAACAATCATATGAGGCATGGGTTCACCCCTCTCTCTCCAGTCACAAGTGATGAAAAAAGGTGGCCTATACAACTAAGCCCATCTACTGCTGCTTCTCAGGAATTTATAATAGAGAGCCTGAGCTAATTTGGTGTGAGGGGCATGACTGACAGGTAACGCCAATTTCAGGGCTTAGATTTTTGGGGTGTGTGGCCATGATGATCCCTGTGGAAGAAGAACAGTGTGAAAAGTGTAGAGGGATAAAAAAACAGAGCATGGCTTCCAGTCAAGATGGAGACATAGGTAGACACACATTGCCTCCTCGTGTAAACACACAGAGAATTACAACTATTTCTCAAAGCAAACAGCAATCAGAACTGTCAGAAAATCAAGCTGTATGGAAGTTCAACAACCAAGGGTTTAAAGAAGCCACATTCATCCTGTAGAGTGCCTTTTACAGGGAGCCAAGGGAGCTCTACCTAATACACAGAAACAAACACAGGGAGGCTGCCAAATTGAGGAGACAAAGTAATATGGGCCCAGTAAAAAATAGAACAAAACCTCAGAAAAAGAACTAAACAAAATGTAGATAGCCAACCTATCAGATGCAGAGTTCAAAACACTGGTGATCAGCATGTTCAAAGAACTCACTGAGTATAGCAAAAACATAAGGGAAAAAATGAATGTTACACTAAGTAAAATAAAGAAAAACCTGCAGGGAACCAACAGTGGGGAGGAGGAAGCCAAGAATCAAACCAACAATTTGGAACACAAAGAAGGAAAAAGCATTCAATCAGAACAGCAGGAAGAAAAAAAAGAGTCAGAAAAAAATGAGGATAGGCTTAGGAACCTCCAGGACAACTTTAAATGTACCAACATCTGAATCATAAGGGTGCCAGAAAGAGAAGAGGAAGAGCAAGAAATTGAAAACTTATTTGAAAAAATAATGAAAGAAAACATCCTTAATTTGGTGAAGGAAATAGACATGTAAGTCCAGGAAGCACAGAGAGTTCCAAACAAGTTGGACACAAATACACATCATAATTAAAATTCCAAAAGTTCAAGATAAGGAGAGAATCTTAAAAGCAGCAAGAGAAAAGCAGAGAGTTACCTACAAAGGAGTTCCCATAAGACTGTCAACTGATTTCTCAAAAGAAACTTTGCAGGCAAGGAAGGACTGGCAAGTACTCAAAGGGGTGGAAAGAAAGAACTTGCAACCTAGATTACTCTATCCAGCAAAGTAATCATTTAGAATTGAAGGGCAGATAAAGTGCTTCACAGACAAGGTCAAGTTAAAGGAGTTCAACATCACCAAACCATTATTATATGAACTGTTAAAGGGACTTATTTAAGAAAAAGAAGATCAAAACTATGAACATTAAAATGACAACAAATTCACAACTATCAACAACTGAATCTAAAAATACAAACTAAGTAAACAACCAGAACAAGAACATAATAACAGAAATGGAGATCATTTGGAGGGTTATCAGCTGGGGTGGGGTGGGGAGTGGTAGGAGGAGAATTAGGGAAAAGGTACAGAGATTAAGAAGCATAAACAGTAGGTACAGAATAGACATGGGGAGGTTAAGAATAGTATGAGAAATGCAGAAGCCAAAGAACTTATACATATGATCCATGGACATGAACTAAGGGAAGATGTAATGCTGGAGGGAGGTGGGGGAGGATACAGGGGAACAAAGTGGGGAGAAATGGGACAACTGTAATATCATAATCAATAAAATATATTTAAAAAAATTATTAGCAATCCCTGCTAAATGTGGCTTCATTAGTATGACATCAATTAGTTTAAGTAATTCTTTTTCATCTTAGGGAACCCAGGAGGTTAGTACTCCCTGTGAACCCTCCCCTCTGATGTTTCATCACTCAGCGCACCACCTGGCAATCTGTTCTTGATATTTTAAATATCCCTAGTGCCAACTTAGCACTACCCCTGCAATAATACTATTTAGCTGCTTTCTTTTCTATTCTTAGTAACAGAAGTGCTTTTTAATTCTTCTTCACAACAAATGCACTGTCTTGTATCTCCTTTTCCGGTATTGCATGCATTATACGTTGTAGTGCTTCCTGTTCTTAATTTTTTTAATACTTTAAAAGAGAATAAAGAGATCTACAGGTTTAGATACATGGCTATAAAACTATCTATTTGTGCCCTGGCTGGTGTAGCTCAGTGGATTGAGTGCTGACCTTCAAACTGAGGGGTTGCTGGTTTGATTCCAGGTGGCCACATATCTGGGTTTCGGGCCAGGTCCCCAGTATGAGGCACATGAGATGCAACCACCCATTAATGTTTCTCTCCCTATCTTTTTCCCTCCCTCCCCTCTCTCTAAAAGTAAACAAACAAACAAACAAATAAATAACTTTAAAAACGTATCTATTGTGCTGAATGTGGATAACAGTAATTCTACAAATTATTAAGTTGATCACATCACTGAATTTTGTCAGCTTCCTGATACTCCTTATATTTTACCTCAGCATGTTTCTTGAACACAGTCAGGACATTTTTAGCCCTGGCTGGATAACGCAGTTGGTTGGAGCATGGTCCCAATGTGTCGAGGGTTGCAGGTTTGATCCCCAGGCAAGGTGCGTGCAGGACTTGACACGAGTGCATAGACGAGTGGAACTGCAGGTCAATGTCTCTTTCTTCCTCTCTCTCCATTCCTTTCTCTTTCAAATCAATCAATAAAAATTAAATCAGGAGATTTTGAAAATCCAAAGTAAGCAACACTCATTTTCTGACCCTAACCAAACTGTGACTACTTTCCCTTTTCCCCAGAGAATATAAAATGTGATGGTCAGATTGCCATAGAACCTGGTAAGGTTTTTTAAAAGTTTGGGATGGAAAAAGCAATTATGCTTTTTCAGTTATACTTTGCTTTCTTTATAGTCTTTTATTGTTGTTTTTGCTTATGGCAAGCAAACATCATCTGAAAAAAAAGTCACCCAACCTACCCATGTCAGGTGGGATCTTGGAGGTCTTCACACTGAGTGTCCCCCTCCAATCCTGCTTCACTGCTTGATAATTTTTGACCTTGGGCAAATCATTTAAAGTCTTTTTTATAATAGATATAGTATTTCATTTTTAAATAATAGATATGTTTTGGCTTTTCATAGAACTCCCATAAGTCTGGGGATGGGCCCAGTGTCCCCAACAGAGAAGGGAATATTCATACCCCATCCCTGGACCCCTCTTCTGAATCCAGGGTCTTTCCTGACTGCCACACCTGTGCAGTCACCAACCCCTTATTTATGTTGTGAGAAATTGTGTCACCTCCATGTGAAGCCTCTGTGCAAATTGCAAAGAGAAATAGACAAAATGGGTTTCTCACTGTTTCATGAGTTACATTAATTTTTCATCATTATCAGTTTTGGTTTTCCAAAATTTATAAAAAATTCCAGTATTGCTTGGTAAAAAACTATATCTTGCTAATTAGAGTGAAACAAATTAAATCAAATACCAAACTAGCATCTGCCATTTTACTACAATGATAACATTGTAAATCAAATTTAACAACCTGCAGAGTAACTAAAGGTATGAATTAAATACTTGTATGTTGTCAAGTGTTTTAGCAAGTTAAAAAAAAAGAATAATATCTTAGTAGGTGACAATATATAACTTGGGAATTTGCTCTATCTTAATTGTACTTTAGTCACTATAATCCTAAGGAATTTTCTAGACAAAAATCTCCCTGTTTTTAAATTTCTCAATCCATGTCTTACATTAACTCTATTTATAAATTTTATTGCCTGTACATAAATAATACGGTTAAGGAAAGCATTTGGGACAAAACATATCTCTTACAGAAAAATTACCAACTTTAAGCATTTAACTTGAAATGAGGGTTAAACACATTTAGATAACTGTCTTCAATAACAAGGAAGGTGTTTTGTTTTGTTTCTGAGCACTTCTTATTGCAAACTCAAAATCCTCCTAAGGAGTACTTTTATTAAACAAGAAAATAGGTCCAGATCTGAATGAAAGCTTCCCTCCCTCACAGCACACTGTCTTTCCTCTATACCATACTCCACAAACTTCAAGATGCTTCTGAAGCATATAACATTTAGTTTTTTATTATTTATTATTTTTAAATTTTTATTGAATTTTTGGGGTAACATTGGTTAATAAAATTATATAGGTTTCAGGTGTACAATTTTATGACACATCATCTGTATATTGTATTATGTGTTTACTACTCCAAGTCAAGTCTCCTTCCATCACCATTTATCCCCCTTTACTCTCTACTACCTCCCCCGACCCTCACCCTCATCCCCTCTGGTAATCACCATACGTTGTCTGCGTCTATGAGGTTTGCTGGTTTGTTTTTGCATAATCCCTTCACCTTTTTCACCCAGCCCCACAACCCTCCTCCCATCTGAGAGCTCTCACTCTTTTTTCTAAATCTATGAGTCTGTTTCTATTTTATTTGTTTGTTTATTTTGGTTAGAGCCCACATATAAGTGAAAACACATAGTATTTGTCTTTCTCTGACTGGCTTAGTCCACTTAGTGCAATACTCTGGAGGTCTATCCACGCTATTGCAAAAGGTAAGATTTCCTTCTTTTTTGTAGCCAAGTATTATGCCATTGTGTAAATGTACCACAGCTTTTCATCCATTCATCTCCTGATGGGCACTTGGAGTGCTTCCAAATCTTGGCTATTGTAAATAATGCTGCAATGAACATAAATGTGTATATATTCTTTTGAATTAGTGTTTTAGGTTTCCTCTGGTATATTCCCAGAAGTGGAATCATTGGGTCATAAGGCAGTTCCATTTTAATTTTTTGAGGAAACTGCATGCTGCTTTCCACAGCAGCTGCACCAATCCGCATTTTCAACAACAGTGCATGAGTTTCTTTTTTCTACATTCTTGCCTACACTTGTTTGTCGATTTATTGATAATAGTCATTCTGATGGGTGTGAGGTGATATCTCATTGTGGTTTTAATTTGCATTTCTCTGATGATTAGTGATGTTGAGCATCTTTTCATGTGTCTTTTAGCCATCTGTATGTCCTCTAGAGAAGTGTCTATTCAGGTTCTTTGCCCTTTTTTTAATTGGATTGTTTGTAGTTTGGTATTGATAAACTTGGATATTAATCCCTTAACAGGTGTATTATTGGCAAATATGTTCTGCCATTCAGTGGGCTGTCTTTTCATTTTGTTTATGATTTTCTTTGCTGTGCAGAAAAGTTGGATGCAGTCCCATTTGTATATTTTTTCTTTTGTTTCCCTTGCCTGAGGAGACATAGAAAAAAATATTGCTACTAGCAATGTCTGAGATTTTAGTGCCTATGTTTTCATTCAGGATTTTTATGATTTTGAGCCTTACTGTTAAGTCTTTAATCCATTTTGAGTTTATTCTTGTATATGGTATAAGAAGGTGGACTAATTTCATTTTTTTCAGCATGTATCTGTCCTATTTTCCCAACACCAGTTATTGAATAAACTATCTTTACCCCATTGTATGTTCTTGCCTCCTTTGTCAAATATTCATTGGCCATAAATATATGGGTTTATTTCTGAGCTCTCTATTCTGTTCCATTGTCTTATATGTCTGTTTTTACACCAGTATCATGCTGTTTTGATTACTATGGCCTTGTACTATAGTTTGATATCAGGTAGTATGATTTCGACAAATTTGTTCTTTTTTCTCAAGATTGCTTTGGTTATTCAGCCTTTTGTGATTCCACATACACTTTTGGAATATTTATTCTAGTTCTGTGAAATATGCCATTGGTATCTTGCTTGATAGGAATTGTGTTGAACCTACAGATGGCTTTGGGTAGTATGGACATTTTAATGATGTTAAGTCCTTCTGTCCATGATCACAGTGTATGCTTCCACTTATTTGTATCATCATCAATTTCTTTCTTCAGCATCTCATAATTTTCTGAGTACAGGTCTTTTACATCCTTGGTTAAATTTATTTCAAGATGTTATTTTTTATGCAATTGTAAATGGGATTGTTTTCTTAGTTTCCCTTTCTGATGGTTCATTAGTGGTGTATAAAAATGCAATTGATTTCTGGATATTTATTTTGTATCCTACTACTTTACTGAATTCATTTATCAGCTCTAGAAATTTCGTGGTGGAATATTTAGGTTTCTCTATACACATCATGTCATCTGCAAATGTCAGTTTTTACTTCTTGCTTTCCAATTTGGATGTTTTTATTTCTTCTTCTTGTCTGATTGCTGTGGCTAGGACTTTCAGTACTATGCTGAACAAAAAAAGTAAAAGAGGATGTCCCCATCTCACTCCTGAACTTAAGGGAAATACTTTTAGTTTTTGCCCTTTGAGTATTATGTTGACTGTGAGTTTGCAATATATGGCCTCTTTTATGTTGAGGTATGTTTCCTCTATTCCCACTTTGCTGAGAAGTTTTTATCATAAATGGGTGATGAATTATTATCAAATGTTTTTTCTTCATCTATTGATGTAATCTTATGATTTTTTCCTTCATTTTGTTTGTGTTCAGTTTGTTTATTCCAGGGATTCAACACTTATACAGAACAAAGCCCATTTGATCATCGTGTATGGTCTTTTTAATGTATTGCTGGATTTGATTTGCTAATATTTTGTTGAGAATTTTAGCATCTAGGTTCATCAGGGATATTGGCCTATAATTTTCTTTCTTTGTTGTGTCCTATTCTGGTTTTGGAATTAGAATAATGCTGGCCTTGTAAAATGAGCTTGGGAGTGTTCTCTCCTCTTGAAACTTTTGGAATAGTTTGAGAAAGAGAGTGTTAGTTCTTCTTTGAATGTTTGGTAAAATTCACCCGTCAAGCCATCTGGTCCAGGACATTTGTTTGTTGAGAGGTTTTTGTTGTTGTTTTTGTTTGTTTGTTTGTTTTTTGTTTTCTGCTTCAGTTTCATTAGTTGTAATCAGTCCATTCAGATTTTATGATTCTTCCGAATTCAGTTTGAAAAATTGTATGTTTCTAGGAATTTATCTATTTTATCCAGATTGTCCAATTTGTTGGCATATAGTGGTTTATAATATTTTATTGTAATCCCTTGTATTTCTGCGCAGTCAGTTGTTACTTCTCTTGCATTTTGACTTTATATATTTGGGTCCTCTTTCTTTTCTTCTTGATGAGTCTGGTTAAAGTTTTGTCAATCTTGTTTATCTTTCAAAGAACCAGCTCTTGGTTTCATTGATCTTTTGTATTTTTATACTCTATTGCATTTACTTCTGCCCTGATCTTTATTATTTCCTTTCTTATACTCACTTTGGTCTTTGTTGTTCTTTTCTTAATTTCTTTAAGTTTTTTTATCTTGACCCAACAATATGTTTATTGATGGGAGAGAGAGAGAGAGAAGGGGGAGAAAGAGAGACATATGTTCCCTGATCAGAGATTGTACCTGCAATTTAGGAATATGTGCTGGCTGGAATTGAACTTGCAATGTTTTTGTGCACAAGACGAAGCTTGAACTAACTGAGCCACCTGGCATGCGTTACTTCCTTTAAGTAATGTTAGATTGTTTATTTGATATTTTTCTTGTTTCCTGAAATAAGCTTGTAATGCTATGAATTTCCCTGTGAGGACTGCTTTCATTATGTCCCATAGATTTTGGGTTGTTGTACTCTCATTTTCATTCATTTCTAGGTATATTTTGATTTCTTTCATGATCTCATTGTTAATCCATTCATTGTTTAGAAACATGTTATTTAGCTTCCATGTCTTTGTGTGTTTTCCAGTTTTTCTCATGGTTGATTTCTAGTTTTATGCCATTATGGTCTAACTTCATATCAAGCATTATGACTTGATTGATTTCAGTCTTCTTAAGTTTATTAAGACTTGTTTTGTGTCCTAACATGTGACCTATCCTAAAAAAAATGTTTCATGTGCACTTGGAAAAGAATGTATTTTCTGCTGTCTTGTGGTGAAATGTTCTGAAGATATCAGTTGAATTAATCTTATCTGTGTATCACTTAAGGCCACCATTTCCTTGTTGATTTTCTGTCTGCAAGATCTATCCGTTGATGTCAATGGGGTGTTAAAATCCTACTGTGACTGTATTACTGTTGATCTCTCCTTTTATTTCCATTAAGATTTGCTTCATATATTTAGGTGCTCCTAAGTTGGGTACATAAATGTTTACAAGAGCTATATGCTCTTGTTGGATTGCTCCCTTTATCATTATGTAGTGTCCTTATTTGTCTCTTACTATTGTCTTTGTTTTAAAGTCTATTTTGGCCCTGGTTGGTATGGCTCAGTGGATTGAGCATTAGTCTGTGAACCAAAGGGTCGCTGGTTTGATTCCCAGTCTAGGACACATGTCTGGGTTGCGGGTGAGGGCCCCAGTGGGAGGTGCATGAGAGGCAACCACAGTTTGATGTTTCTCTCCCTCTCTTTCTCCCTCCCTTCCTCTCTGTCTAAAAATAAATAATATTATATCTTTAAAAAAATAAAATCTCTTTTGTCAGATATAAGTATTGCTATCTCTGCTTTTGTTTTCATTCCCATTTCCATGAAATATCTTTTCCATTCTTTTAGTTTTAATCTGTGTGTATCTTTCATTCTGAGATGGGTCTTTTGTAGACAGCACATATATGGGTCATATTTTCTTATCCATTCAGCTACCCTCTGCTACTCTCTGCCTTTTGATTATTGGTAGGTACATATTTATTGACACTTAGTTCTTTTAACTATGTTCCTCTGTTGTTGTTGTTGTTGTTCTTC
>PVIA01016323.1:0-19356 GCA_004024845.1 Tonatia bakeri | reverse complement strand
TTCCTCTCCCTGGCTTTTCTACTTTTCAAAGCTGTTGTGCATTCTTTCCTGGGCTCCAAGCTCTCTTCTTTTTTTCTCCAAACAACATTGCCCCCCTCTGACCATTCTTCCTTAGCCACATTTCCCTCTGAATTGAAGCTGGGAAAGTTTATTTGTTTTTAAGGGCAATGGGTCTAATTATGTGATTAGACTGAACTCACCTGGTTAATGCATAATATCTCAGGTTAATCTCACCATCCCAAGGTCCTTATCTTAATACTAACATACAGTCCCTTTTGCCATAAAAGGGAACATTTCACAGGTTCCATGGTGCAGAATGTAAAATTCTTTGGGGTTCCATTATTCCACCCGTCACCCACTATCCACATTCCCTTCCACACACTCTGTCAGAAGTTTTGTCAGAAGTAGCATTCAGCTTTTTCTCCCTGCAGAACGTCCAGGCCGGTGTTCTTCTCTGTTCATGTTCCACTACATAGTTGTAGTAGAGATACACAGACACAAATGGACAAAGGGAAAAGGAACACAAATTTCAGTGTTGCCACTTAGTGGCAGTCTCCTCAGCAGAGTCAGTGATGAGTACTCACATCCTCTGGGAGAGAGAAAGAATACAGAGATTTGAGTGGACCACTCACTGTGCCCTGTTTCTGCCTTTCACTTTTAGAGTTCCTGGCCCTGAGGATGGTGAGGGAGGACCAGGAGTGTGCCGGGTGGCTGGAAGTTTTCTACAATGGGACCTGGGGCAGTGTCTGCCGCAGCCCCATGGAAGCCACAACCTTGTCCACGATCTGCAGACAGCTTGGTTGTGGGGACAGTGGGACCCTTAGCACTTCTGTTGATTATAGAGAAGGTTCTAGACCCCGGTGGGTGGATGGAATTCAGTGTCGGAACACTGACATGTCTCTCTGGCAGTGCCCTTCTGACCCTTGGAAATACAGTTCATGCAGTCGAAAGGAAGAAGCTTACATCACATGTGCAGGTATTTACTGTCTGTTTCTATCATAGTCTTATCCCTATAAGATGCTGTTAGTGATATTTATATTTTCAAACCTAAGAGATGACTTTAGGATGACTGTACAAGAAGAAGATGGATAAAGATGACCTAATCCACATGTTGCAGTCAATCTGGTTTAAAGGAAAAAATGAGAAAACCTGTGCTCCTAGCGATTATTGTGAGAAATATCACAGAGATAGGCAAAAACATGTGGGAGCACCATTAATACTCTGATAAACTTTCAAAGGAGGTGCTAACTAGTTTGGAGTAGTTAATAGATATGCCCAGCACCTAATGTAAGTGAGGGGCAGAGTAGAGACTCAATCCTGATTGGTTCATGTCTTAAACTCATGATATTTTACTCTGAAATGTATCTATACCACTTGTACTACTTCTCAAGTCAGTCTATTGGTTGAGTGTAATTGGGCGTCTGTAGGTACAAATTTATACTTTCGGTAAAAGAACAGAGAAGAGAAAAATTATAGTCACAGCTCTCACAGCATTTACAACCCAGTGATGAAAACACTCATGAGGCATTAATTTCAAGTTACGAAAAATGAGAAAGTGCTTGGCATTGTGTAATGCAGGCAAAAGAAGAATTATATTTGGATGGAATCTGCAGGATGAGTATGAGTTTCTCAAAGGAAGAAAGTGGACAGATCATTTTGGTAATTGTAAATACTGAATTGGGATAGGACATGGTATATTTGAGGTACTGATAAAATTCAGTCATGGCCAGAGCAGAAAGAGGGTGAAGGAAAGGGAAACAGGATTAGTTAAGGATTACTCTGGAACTGTGAGCAGAACAAAGACCTCTGTTAGGTAGGACCCATAAGAATAACTCTGTTTGGCCCTGGCTGGTGTAGCTCAGTGGATTGAGCGCAGGCTGCAAACCAGGTATCGCAGGTTTGATTCCCAGTCAGGGCACATGCCTAGGTTGCAGGCCATGTCCCCCAGCAACCGCACATTGCTGTTTCTCTCTCTTTCTCCCTCCCTTCCCTCTCTAAAAAATAAATAAATAAAATCTTTTAAAAAAATGAAAAAAAAAAGAAGAATGCTGTTAAAGAGGATTTTTTTTCTTTTTTTTACTGCTCGGCTACCACATCGTGGACAACTCCTGGGAGATCAGTGGCCTCATGTCCCCATATTTTTCTGCATGAATTTGTCTCTTGTAAGAGGCCCTCAGTATATTGGTCTTCTTGGCCGATCCTTCATATTCTGGGCCTTTCCCCTCTACTATTGTGTACTCTCTATTCCCTCATTCCATTCTCCCAAAATCATCTGCAGAGCCTGCTAGAATTTGGAGCCCATCAACTGTAAATTTTCTTATGCCCTCAGTGTTCCCTTCACTTCTATGTTGAGATCAAAGCCTGACTTTTCCTTGAAAATACTGATTTTTCTTGTCAGTATTCTTACTGATTAGAGACTGTGTTTTTCTTTCAACACACTTTTCCCCTATGCTGAGACTTGGATTAGGTATACTCCTTCCTCTCAACTATCATTTTTGTTTCTTTTTTTAAAATGTATTTTATTGATTATGCTATTACAATTGTCCTATCCCCCCCCCTTTATTCTCCTCTGTCCTGCACCCCTGATCCAACCAGTATTACCCTTGATTCATGTCCATGGGTGTTACATATAAGTTCTTTGGCTTCTACATTTCCTATACTATTTTTAACCTTCCCCTGTCTATTTTATACCCACCATTTATGCTTCTTATTCCTTGTACCTTTTTCCTCATTCTCCCCCTTCACCTCCCTGCTGATAACCCTCCATGTGATCTCCATTTCTATGGTTCTGTTCCTGTTCTAGTTGTTTGCTTAGTTTGTTTTTGTTTTTCTAGGTTTGGTTGTTCATACTTGTGACTTTGTTACCATTGTACTGTTCATATTTTTTATCTTCTTTTTCTTAGACAAGTCCCTTTAATATTTCATGTACTAAGGACTTGGTGAAGATGAACTCCTTTAGCTTGACCTTATCTAGAAAACACTTTGTCTGCCCTTCCATTCTAAATGAGAGCTTTGCTGGATAGAGTAATCTTGGATGTAGGTCCTTGCCTTTCATGACTTTGAATAGTTCTTTCCAGCCCCTTCTTGCCTGTAAGGTTTCTTTCCAGAAATCAGCTGATAGGCTTATGGGAACTCCTTTGTAGGTAACTATCTCCTTTCTTCTTGCTGCTTTTAAGATTCTCTCACCTTCAAGGTTGGGTAATGTAATTATGATGTGCCTTGGTGTGTGCTTCCTTGGGTCCAACTTCTTTGGGACTCTCTGAACTTGCTTCTGCTGGGCTTGCACCAAGCTTTGCACTAGGGAATTTGTGTTCTTCCCACTAGTTTGGTTTAAGATTAGAAAAAGGCCAATTCCTTTCTCTTTCATTTAAATTATAAAAACTTTGCTTACTTACTATAAGCAGGAAAGACATAAGATGTAAAAGAAGAATTTATCCTACTCCTTGTTCATTCATATCCTCCTGATATAAACAGGATTAATGGACTAGTAAGTACTGTTTTCTAAATTCATCCATTTCCTCTAAAGTATATCCAAGCTCATACCCATAAAAGGATTTCTGTAGATAGTGTTTTATTATTGGTTTTTACAAAATTGAGATTCAATCATATATATTATTGTTAAATTATTTCTTTGATAATGTATTTTTATAGTATTTTTCCATTACCATTATCCATTTCCATTACTTGTATCTTCTTCCTCCTCCACCCAACCCCTTCTCACCTACAATCACCACATGGTCATCCAAGTGGATATAGCTCATTTAAATAATGGCAAATATTTCATTCATGAGAAATTGGTACTACAGTTCATACAACCATATGCTTATTTACTGGTAATCCAATTATTTTCAATGTTCCTTATATAAATAATTATGTGATAAGTATCATCATCATGTATCTCTATATAATAATGAGTTTTTTGCTGTAAGATTACTCCAAATGTTTATATTATTACATCAAATGATAAGTAGTTGCACATACACATAAATCTTAGATATGGTCAAATTATTTTCTCAGGTTAATTATTTTCAATTATCTTCTTCATAACTAGATAGAAGATGCTGAGATTTTTCAAGAACTGACTCTTAAGCCAAATCACATAGATGTTCCAAAATCAATAAGCTTACAAAGCCCACAAATCTCATTCTATTTGGAGTCTGATAGGTAACAGTTGCTTTGCTTCTCTTTCTTTTTCCCCCTTCCCTTCTCCCTCTTTCCTTCACTCTCTTCTTTCCATCTCTTCCTTCCTTCTTCTGCATTTCCAGTGTTTTCTCTTCCTTCAACACTTTTTCTTGTCTCTTGGTTTGTTCCCCCAGCGTCTTGCTACACCCCATTCAGATATACTTTGGACAATATGATGGGAGTTGCCTGAAATCCACAGCAGTGAGAAATAGATATTTTACAGGCAGAGGCTCACTCCCTTCCTTGCCTCTCTTTCCTCGTCTTTGTCTTCTTACTCTCTTGAAAGACTGAAGAAATATTAAACTATAAGACCTATTGATGACAATTTTTTACACTCAAACACAATAAATGAAGGGTAGTGATGTTTCAATCCTGAAGTCACAACCACCCTAGAGAGTTCCTGCCATCATTTTGAGACATGTTCTCTGCATAGGGCAGGAAGTTTGATAGGATGAGATGGAAAGATAAGACCAACTCTGACATTTTATGGCAAATACTGTGAATACCTCTATTTTCTTGGGTTGTTTTGAATTTATGTCCATTTTCTTTGGCTTCAAATCTTACATGTGTTTTGTTTGGATCCTCTGTATCTTATGAAGGTAGTTTTTCTTAGTATATTTATTTGACTCTCATACAGACATTTCTGCCTCACTAACTAGCCAGTTATCTTTCTCTAAATTCTACTTTTTTTGTCCTTTTTTAAAAAAAGTATCCTGTCCCCATAGTAACCTTTTATACTTATCCATTTTTCACAATGAAAAAATTATGGGGAAAGTTTACAATCTGTTGTATAATTTCTCTTTAAAAAGTATAAGTGCACTATTGAAGACTAATTATTTCTGTGATTCTGGGCTTACTTGTTTTTAACATTCACTATTTATTACCACATGTCATTAATATTAATTTATATTTCCATTATTTTCTTGCTGAAGAGCAAGGTTTAAAAGTATTATATTTTGCTGCATTTTATTTATTGATTCATTTATTCAATAAATGTTCATCAAGCTCCTATACATAGCATTTATAGAAGATTCTCAATGTATAATTGTTAAATAAGTGTGTACAACGTACCAGGTACTGTCCTAATGATAGAAACACAGGAGTAAAAAAATATGCAAGGTCCTTCCATTAGGTGCACTTTCATTCAGTGGTGTGTGTGTGTGTGTGTGTGTGTGTGTGTGTGTGTGGATTTGTAGTGGAATGTAGAGAGTGATAAACAAGTAACAGATAAAGTAATTCTAGCTGATGGTAGAGGTGAGGGTCCAGTGAATGTCTTAGTAACTCAGGCCATTAAACTAATTATGAGGCCTATGTTTCTTGTCATTGGACTGAGCCAAGGACCCTAAATAACCTTGTTGTGAGGCAAGACCACACTCAGCAGTCCCTGATCCAGTGCTTCCCCACTGTCTGTTTCTACAGGAATGACACCCAAGAGCTGTCCCACTGCTGCCCCCTGCACAGGTACATCAGCCCTTCCCAGCTCCCCTATGGGCTCCCAGGGCTCCCTCCTTCACATCAGGATTGGTAACAGGAGTTTCTGCTGCCCTGTCAGACAGAGAGAAGCTTCGACTCAGGGATGGAGGCACCAAATGCTCAGGGCGAGTGGAGGTTTGGCACAGTGGCTCCTGGGGCACAGTGTGTGATGACTCCTGGAGCCTGGCAGAGGCCGAGGTGGTGTGTCAGCAGCTCGACTGTGGCTCTGCCCTGGAAGCCCTGCAGGAGGCAGCATTTGGCCCAGGAAATGGGCACATCTGGCTGGATGAGGTGCAGTGCAGGGGCAGGGAGTCCTCCCTGTGGGCCTGTGCTGCACAGCCCTGGGGGCAGAATGACTGCAAGCATGAGGAGGATGCTGGAGTGAGGTGTTCTGGTGAGTGGTGGAGAGTGGGTTGGGCTCTGGTTGAGCTGGAGCAGGGGTGGGGCAATGGGCTGGGCTGGGGTAAAATGGGCAGTTGGTATTCAGAAATCATCTAGGGGCTGTAGCCCTGGATTAGGAAAGGGGGAGCTGAGAGGACACAATATTGATATTATGCTAACCAAAGAAAGATTTCAAGGCTCAGGTGAGAAAAGTGGGTAACCTTGCATTCTGGCCAGTTTCTGCGCTCCCAACTCCTGTTTTTCTCTCTAGGTAAAAGATCAACATTGCCAACCACTACAACAGGTACAGTGCAACTATGCATGGGTGTGAGACCATGTTCAAATTCTTGGGACATGTTCTGCAGAATCTCTGACAGAATTAGCCAACTCAGAAAGGAGAGATCCCAAAGAGCAACTGGGTGGTGGGGAGTTATCAGGATGTGTTACTTGGACAAACTTTCCCTTCCTTGGTTCACTATGCCAGAAGTTTCTCATGCCTTCAGGCCATGGGAGGCTGGTTCTAAGGATTTCTTCACCTCCCCATGATTGTAGCTCCTCAGCAGCCGACATGACTGTTTGATGTTCTAGTCTGGTGAAGCCCAAGAGAAGGGGCTGAAACTGTGCCCTGGCCCTCGGAGACTGTTGCAGTTCTGAGGCTCCCTGATAACCACAGCACGCCTATGGACCATCCTGGAGTGGAGTTGAATTTATCTTAGGACATGGCCTGGGACAGCGCCCACCAGGGTTGCAGTCAATCCCATTATGTTGGAAGCTGGTACTTCACTGTCCTGAGCTCTCTGGAAATATTGGTGTGAGATTAACTGTACATATTCCCTTCTCCAAATCCTCTTGGCTTTGTTCTTTATAGGGACCAAATCTGGCCCAAGACTGACAGGTCTTGCCCATGGCATCTTCTCCCTACCGGGGATCCTTTGCCTCATCCTGGGAGCCCTTCTCTTCCTGGTCCTCATCATCCTGGTGATTCAGCTGCACAGACAGAGAATAGAACACAGAGGTGGGCTGCAGTGGTTACTGGCTAACATGGAAAGTGTATGCAGGCAAGAAATGGGACAGGGCACCAAGGGGAAAAATGGGCAAAGTATCTGTTCCTACTGCACTAGTTTGCAAAATCCATCTGCTCCTGGTATTCAGCTAAGGGTTGCATATACAGATGTTTTAGAGGGTGGCATGTGAGCTCTCATAAGACATGGCTTTTTATGTGAGATAGGAAAGAGTAGTAGGAGCTGACCTTTGGATATAGGATCAGACAAAGGTAGAAGGTGCAGATCTGGTGCTTGGGCATAAGACTACATAGAAAGAGCATAGGGGACAATGAAGGATCAGCCTGTTGGTTCAGGGCTGTGTCAGAGGGAAATCTCTGACCTGCTGGTGGTTTGCTCAGCCTTATCCAGCTTCGAAGATGCTTTCGACCAGGCCGTGTATGAGGAGATTGATTATCTTGGAACACTGAAGGAGGATCTACTTAGCAGCCCAGGTGAGTGTCCCTGCCTTGCCTTGCCTACTTCTCAGCTATCCACTGCCTGGAAGTCAAGTCTTCTCACCATCTGCAAACCCCATATATACCCCAGGCTCACAGAGGCAAGAGGAGCCTCTCCAGATCCACTGCGAGCTCTAAGCCATCCCTTGACACCACAAGAGTCATGCTAACCCAACATTTCTTCTCAGCCTTACTGTAGAGCCTCTGGGTGGAAAGTGTCATTTTGTTTGTTTTTTGTGATGTTTTTCTCCACTTTAGAGATCCTGTCAGATGACTCAGTAACAAAACTGACATATTACACTGGGGATGGTGAGTAGAATCATGACTATAAACTGTTCTAGGTAGTGAAGGTGGATCTATCCTGGCTGGGCGTTGGGGGAAAGGGAACTTCTCCCAAAGATGAGAGCCAGGGGGAATAGTCTCCCTTTGACTGAGATGAGAAGGCTCCCTTGCCTCACTGGACTCCAGTATCCCTCTTATCTGACAGCTCTGCCAGTCTCTCAGTGTCCAGAACTACCCTCATTCAGTCACAAGAGCACAAATTATTTTCAAAAATAACATCTTGGAAGTATAACCCAATAAAATATTTTAGTAATGGTCCTTTTTGTGAGTTTCTTTGAACAACGTTTAGTGTTAATCAAGAAATACCTAGATATTTGGATCACTTTCTGGTTTATTGGCACACGAAAAAGAAATACATGGCCTTGGAAAGACCCATTAAAGCATGGTGTGAATGGTGCCCTTGTTTTGCAGCCATCAGAGTCTGGGTCAGAAGGGAGTATAGGTATTACCTAAACCAACTCATTTACTGTGGTACCACATGATCCCCTTGTCTGCCCATAGAAGCCTCAGCTGAGAGGACTGATGCCTTTAGTGAGGGTTACGATGATGCAGAAGACGTACCAGTGCCCAAGGCTCCTTCTGTTTCTCAGATGGGTGAGGAGGAAGTGCCCCCAGAAGAGATTGGAGTGAGAACTTTTCAGACAGGTGAGTGGGATTAATTAATCCCTGTCATATTTTGTCTCTTGCCTGAAATGGATGAGTTTCAACTTCTTAATGCCCATTCTCCTGATAGATTCAAAGCTTGGATGATCTCATGTTTGATAGCATCACTTAGACCATGTGCCTTTCACATTCCTTGGGAGGGAGGAAGCACTATGTAGTCATGGTAGCTGTTTTTCCATAACTTCATCCTTTGTTTTATTTTACTTTTTATTGTTTTTCATGCACAGTTGTCTCCATTTTCCCTGCACCACTCTCCCCACCCAACCAAACCCCACCTCTCACCCTCACACCTACGTCCCTTTGGTTTTGTCCATGGGTCCTTTATATATGTTCCTTGATGACCCTTTCCTTTCTTTCTCCCTTTATCCCTCTCTCTTGTCCCCTCTGGTTACTGTCAGTTTGTTCTTTATTTCAATATTTCTGGTTATATTTTGTTTGCTTGTTTGTTTTGTTGATTAGGTTTCACATATAGGTGAGATTACGTGGTATTTCATCACCTGGCTTTTATCACTCAGCATAATACTCTACAGTTGCATCCATGCTGTCATTAAGGGAATGATGGCCATCATAAACATTACAACAAACAAGTGCTGGTGAGGCTGTGAAGAAAAGGGAACCCTAGTGCACTCTTGGTGGGAATGCAAACTGTTGCAGCCACTGTGGAAAACAGTATGGAATTTCCTCAAAAAACTGAAAATGGAACTGGCTTTTGGCCTGGCAATTCCACTGCTGGGATTATACCCAAAGAATCCTGAAACACCAACTCAAAAGAAGCTGTGCACCCTAATGTTCACAGCAGCACAATTTACAATAGCAAAGTGCTGGAAGTAACCTAAGTACCCATCAGTAAATGAGTGAATCAGAAAACTATGGTACATTTACACAATGAAATACTATGCAGCAAAAAGAAAGAAGGAACTCCTACCCTTTTTTTCTTCTAAATATTTTATTGTTTATACTATTACAATTGTCCCAATTTTCCCCCTTTGCCCTTCTCCCCCCAGTCTACCCCTCATTCCCAGTCAATCCCCACCTCATTGTCCATGTCCATGGTTCATTCTTATGTGTTCATTGACAAATCCCTTTGCCTCCTTTCATCCAGTCCCCTTCTCCTCCCTCCCCTCTTACAACTGTCAGACTGTTGCATGCTTTCTATGCCTCTGCCTCAATTTTGCTCATTAGTTTCTTTTTTTTATTAGATTCTGCTTATAAGTGAGATCATATGGTATTTGTCTTTAATTGGCTGGCTAATTTCACTTAGCATAATAGTCTCCAGGTCCACCCATGCTATTGCAAAAGGTAAGAATTTCTTCCTTTTTTACTGCTGCATAGTACTCCATTGTGTAAATGGAGCATGAGCCCAAACGAGGGCCTGAACCCAAAACACAGGCATATGCCCTGACCAGGAATCAAACCCATGACCTCTCAGTTTGCATTATGATGCCCAACCAACTGAGCCTAAACCGGGCAGGGCAGTTATCAAATCCTTTTAAATTCAGACTTTCTTCTCCATCACTTCCTCTTAACTCTTCAGGAAATGGTCATTTCTTGTCCAGCTATTTATAAAGCCTTCAAAACAAATTACACCTACTCATCCCTCTTTACTGGAAGTTGATGGAGGACGAATTAGCACTCTCCCACAGACCTGCATTTAAGTGGGCAAGAAAGCAAGGAAGAGGAGTCTTAGAGGAGATCCAGAAGGAATATACACAGAAGAATCAGGAACTTTTAGTTGTATCTGCTTTACAAATTTAAAGATGTAGTATAGTCATCAAAATTAATGTAAGGTATAATGCACATAACAGCAACAGCACTAAGCATGGGAGTAATGGAAACACATTGCTGCAAAGTTCTTATACTTTACCTGATGTAGTATAGTATTATCTCTAAGGAGACTATGATAAGATAATGGTGAATGTCCTAATTTTCAGAGAAACTGTTAAAAATTGATGTAAAGTTATATAGCTAAAAAGCCAGTAGAGGAATTAAACCAGAATATTACATATGTTCAGTAAACTAGAAAGAAGGCAGGAAAAGATAAACAAGAGATGTGTGTATTATGTATACACACACATGTTATAATATAACATTTATAGTTATAATATATAATTATGATATAACTATAATATAACATATTACAATTATATTAGATGTAAATGGACAAAATAGTCCAATTAAAAGGCATAAGTTGACTACTGCACATCAATTAGTGTAGCTAAAATGAACAATAATGATCACGTCAAATGCTGATGAAGATGCAGAAACTCTGGTTCTCTCATACATTGCTGGTGGCAATATAGCCACTTGGCAGTGTCTTCAAACTAAACATGCACTTACCATAGGATGCAATCATTACATTCTTGGACATTTATCCTAGGGGAATAAAAACTTATGTTGGCACAAAACCTGTACAGAAATGTTCTTAGCAATTGTATTTGTAAAAATAAAATATTGGAACCAGTCCAAATGTCTTCAACAGATCCATGGTTGAACAAACTCTGATACTTTGGTACAATGGAATACATTTGTGCAATAAAAAAGAATAGACTACTGATACATACAATAACCCAAATGGACTTAAAGAATATTATGCTTAGTGAAAAAAGTTGCAGAACGTTACATCCAAAGGTTATAGAATTCTATTTATATAACATTATCAAATCAACAAATCTATACAGGCAGAGAGCAGACTAGCCAGGTAATAGGGAGAAGGGTGAGGTGGGTGGGCAGTGAATGTGAACACGAAGAGGTAGCATGAAGGAGTTCTTTAATGGTGACTGACTGGTTCCACACCTTGATTTCAGTTATGCTGGGCTTTTCTTGTATTTTGTATAATTTTTCAAGTTTAATTTTTACTACTTCCATGTAAGCATAAACTCATACTTTGTCCTTAATAATAGAGAAGATTGCTGGGTAGTAAAACGTAATACTAAGCTTCCTTGTTGTTTATGTCTACAAATGTGCATAATCATTTTTTTTATTTCTTTGTTTCTTCTACCACTTACTGACTCCCAGGCAGTGAGTAAGTTTCTTATTTTAATTACATAATCTTTTACATCTTCCAGTGGGTATGAGCTTTTAACCTTAACTTATGGACAGCCACATATCGTGTGATGCTCACATTATGCTAAGTGATAACCACCTCTTTTGTAGTCATTCAGAAACTAAAATTAACTCTCCACTTACCATACTTATTTCTCTGTAGTCCTTGTTCTTCTACTCTGGTCACATCACATAACTTTCACAGCTCTTGTGAAAGGTGCTAGGCATTTATTTCTGTATGGTTCTTTTCTTGATTGATAGAGGATGGAAGTGCAAAAACTGTTATCCTGCAGATCTTCACTTTATTTTCCTTGTTCTATTTTAAACACTGATTTGGATTTGCAAATTATATTTCTGGGTTTACACTTAAACACAAAAAAATGTTTCCCATACATTCCAGACCCATCTACCTGACTCTGACACAAAGTTCACATTAGGACTAGTAGGTTGATATACATTACATCAGAGAAGATAGTGACAGGAAAATAGTGCTCACACAAAGGTTGGTGCAAAGCCATTCTTTCAAACTCTCTTTAGAACAAGAGAATCTTCAGGATCTCAATGACATGGCTTCTCTTTGCTTGGTGCTGCTATTCAGAGTCTGATTCTGATTTAGAAAACAGGCCAGTCTTATTTCCTCTCAATGGGAGCTGAGTCTCTTTAACTAAGAAATTTACTCAATGTTATGTAGTTAAGACAATTACTGAGTTGAGGGATTAAAACTCAGATTGTGTCCAGGGAATTATTACCACTTAAAGAGATCCAGTCAAACATTTCTAATAGGATATACAAAAAGGAGAAGAGTGATGTGCAAAAGAACTGAAATCACCAATTATTGAATTTGTTGTAGTGCTCTGTTGATTGTTGAATGAAGTCAGAAATTCTAAAAGCTTATTGTTGGTTAGTTAGAGGGAATGTTGCTTGTGTTTGAATAATGTGACACATAGGGACAGAATCAACTCTAGTTTTACCTTTTCTGGAAAAAGGAATTGTGATAGCAAGGATCAGATAACATTCATTCAAGACATGCACCTATTAAAAGTGGTAATAATATAGCAACAAGGAAAATAAAGTACCTAGGAATAAAACTAACCAAGGAGGTAAAAGACCTGTACTCAGAAAACTACACAACACTGAAGAAAGAAATTAAGGAAGACACAAACAAATGGAAACATGTACCATGCTCATGGATTGGAAGAATTAACATCATCAAAATGGCCATAGTACCCAAAGCAATTTATAGATTCAATGCAATCCCTGTTAAAGTACCCATAACACATTTCACAGATATGGAACAAACATTTCAGAAATTTATGTGGAACCATAAACAACCCCAAATAGCTGCAACAATTTTGAGAAATAAGAACAAAGCAGGAGGGATTCACAATACCTGATATCAAACTGTGTTACAATTCCACTGTAGTCAAAACAGCCTGGTATTGGCATAAAAACAGGCACATAGACCAAAGGAACACGATAGAGAGCCCAGAAATAAACCCAAGTCTCTACGGTCAGTTAATATTTGACAAAGAAGAAAGAAGCATAAAATGGAGCAAAAATAGCCCCTTCAACAAATGGTGCTGGGAGATCTGGACAGCTACGTGCAAAAAAATGAAACTCGAGCACAAACTTACACCATACACAAAAGTAAATTCAAGGTGGATAAAAGACTTAAACATAAGTCGTGACACCATAAAAGTCCTAGAGGAAAACATTGGCAGGAAAATCTCAGACATTCCACGCAGCAACATCTTCATGGATATGTCCCCTAAAGCAAGGGACATAAAGGATAAAATAAACAAATGGGACCTCATCAAATTAAAAAGCTTCTGTATGGCTAAAAGAAAACAGCATTAAAATGAAAAGAGAGCCAACCATATGGGAAAACATATTAGCCAATGACACCATGGACAAGGGCTTGATCTCCAAAATATATAAAGAACTCACACAACTCCACTCTAAGAAGACAAGCAACCCAATTAAAAAATAGGCAAAGGACTTGAACAGACACTTCTCCAAGGAGGACATACAGAGGGCCCAGAGACACATGGAAAGATGCTCAGCACCACTAGCCATCAGAGAGATGTGAATTAAGACCACAGTGAGATACCACCTCACACTGGACAAAATTACCAACATAAACAAATCAACAAACAAGTGTTGGAGGGGATGCAGAGAAAATGGAACCCTAGTGCTTGTTGGTGGGAATGCAGACTGATGCAGCCACTGTGGAAAACAGTATGGAGTTTCCTCAGAAAACTAAAAATGGAACTGCCTTTTGACCCAGCAATTCCACTGCTGGGATTATATCCTAAGGACCCTGAAACACCAATCCAAAACTACCTATGCACCCCAATGTTCATAGCAGCACAATTTACAATAGCTAAGTGTTGGAAGCAACCTAGGTGCCCATCAGTAAATGAATGGGTCAAAAAACTATGGTGCATTTACACAATGGAATTCTATGCAGCAGAGAGAAAGAAGCTTATACCCTTTGCAACAGCATGGATGGAACTGAAGAGCATTATGCTAAGTGAAATAAACCAGGCAGTGAGGGACAAATACCATATGATCTCACCTTTAACTAGAACATAATCAACAAAAGAAAAAAGCAAACAAAATATAACCAGAGTCATTGAAATTAAGAACAATCTAACAATAGCCAGAGGGGACAGGTGAAGGGACTGTGGGGAGAAGGGTTATTCAGGAACTACTATAAAGGACACAAGGACAAAACCAAGGGGGAGGGTGAAAGCAAGGGAAGAATGTAGGTTTGGAGGTGGTAGGGGGGAAGAGTGGGGAGAAAATGCAGACAACTGTAATTGAACAAAAATAAAATAATTTAAATTTTAAAAAATCAAAAAAGCAGTAGTAAAAACAAAGAAATATATTCTCTGAAATGAGAAATTTATTCACTTTTTAAATGTTATTTTGGGGATACAAAATAAATAACATAAACATTCTCTAGCAGGACTCTATTCAACTAAGTATTCAATGACTACACTAATCCAGTTTAACTTATGGAACTGATATGAGGGGAAAATGACAACTTATTTAAAATTAGGAGAGATGGCGGGGGGCAGTTAAGGGCTCATGAGTGAAAAAGGCCATTTCAAAGAGGAGAAACATATGTAAGACACAGAGTTTCAAAAGAACCCGATGGCTTAGGAAATGTTGAGCAGTCCAATACTGCTTGCTCCTAAAATAACTCTAAGGAATAGCTAATGATGATAAAGAGAGTGCATGATAATGTGGAGAGTTTCATAAACTATGGGTTTTGAGCTTTCTAATGTAGCGTGCTGTTTCCCAAATTTTGATTTCAGGTAGTAAATAGGGAGTTTTTGAAAAAAAAATAAATATACATATACTTTGTGAAGTTCAGAAAATTTCTGTTATTTTATAGATATTTTTGGGAGTAATATATAAGCCATATACTATGGGGAAAAAGGCACTTATTGAAGAAAATACAAGAAATATTGTACACAGGACAATGACACCTCAGTCCCCTTCAAAGTAGGCACCTTGAGACTTCACACAGCTCCTGTTGCCATCAGCTGCCCCATCATATTTTCCTAATCTCAACTGGTCTGAAGTCTTTTCCCTTTCAAAGATGATTTTAGTTTTAGGAAAAGCCTGAAGCCACAGGGCACCAAATCTGGGCTGTAGGGGAGCTGAGTCACTTGGGTGATTTGATGTTTCACCGAAACACTGCACAGGATGTGATGCTTGAGAGGGCACATTGTCCTGATGAAGCTACTAATCACCAGTTGCCCATAGCTATGGCCTTCTGAATCATCCCAATAGTTTCCACAGAGGAATGTTCAAGCTTAATGCAAAATCTGATGCACACTCATTTTGAAGGCAACACCCACATAGTAGACATGCTCACTCAACAGCATCTACCACCCCCACTGACTGGTACAGTGAAGTCGTCATCGTTCAGACACGTGCATTCCAGTCCACTCTCCTTGGCCGGCAAGTTACACTGATGTCACGCAAATTGTTCTCATTATATTAACAATGGTTGGACTTTTTCGATACAGACCTCATATAATCTTCTTTTGAAAAAATGTGTATCTTTTAAAGATAGTAAATGTAAAGAAAGTCTTAGTTATACAGTTGAAATGCTGGTATGGAAATATTCATTATGCTGGTAAGCAAATAACTAAATATTGGAAACTTTTCTATAGCCAATAATAAATCAGTAGTGGTTTTTTGGCAGGATAATCATACTGTTTGGTGTGCCGCACCCTCTTCTCCCAGTTTTCTCTTTCTTTTCATTCTGCTACAGTAAACATGTAAGGATGGTGTGGGATGGGAAGAGGGCAATGTAAATACCCATAAGTGAGTTTATTTGGTTGTACTGATATTTGTTTTCACAATATTGAAATTATGTCCCACACATCATCCTTATATTGACTTTTATCACTTCATATACCATGGATATCCCTCCAGGTAAATCTAACTCATGTGTAAAATAACAGCAAATATCTCATTCATAACAGGCAGTACTACAGTTTGTGCAACTGTTTGCCTATTTATTGGTAGTAAAATTGATTTCAATTTTTCCAGTCTACAAACAGTTTCACAATAAAATATTTGCCCATAAACTCCATATACTGATGAGTGTATTGTAGCTTCTTTCAATCCCCCCCCCCCTCTCTCTCTCTCTCTCTCTCTCTCTTTCACAAATACACACTAATATACACACCCCATTCAGGTAGACCTTGAACAATACACTGGGAGTTGCCTCAAACTCACTGCTGGTGAAAATATGGCAGTAGGTATTTCGTGGACAAAGACTTATTCCTTTCCTTGCCTCTCTTTCCTCATCTCTCTGTCGTTCCCTGTTGAAAACCAAAGATACAGGGGTGTGCAAAAGTAGGTTTATAGTTGTAATACAAATAAATCATACAATAATTAGTAAAAAACAAGAATAAACTTGCATACTCACAACTGTAAACCTACTTTTGCCTACTTTGTATGTTAAACTTCATACAGGTTACATTTTTTTTTTCCTACATTAAACACCATGAATTGAGAAGTAATGAAGTCTCTGACCCTGAAAGTGAGCAACCAGCCCACAGAGAGTTCCTGCCATCATTCTCTGAGACATTCTCTGCATAGGGTAGAGGTTGGATAGAACGACGTGGCAAGGATATATATATTTTGATATTTTGTAAGTGTCATGTACACTTCTGTTTTCTTCTGCTGCTTTGTGTTTATATGTATTTCTTTGCTTCTTTGTGACTCTTCTATTTGTTATCTCCGTGTTCTCTCAATATAATTTTTATTAGTAAGTTTATTTGCATTTCATGCAGGCATTACTGTCTTAATAGCTTAATACTACTCACCTCTCTCAGAATTCTACTTGCTCTGTTCTGTGCATTACCTTCTTTAAGAGTATCCTCTTACTATTTTAATTTTTCCTTGTCCATACGTCCTACAGACTAATAGGTAGTTTAGAACCTGTTTTATAATTTTCCACCACAAATTAGGTAAGTGCAATATTGAATATATGTTAATTTTGTGCCTATGAACTAATTATTTTTATATGTACTATTTATTACCACAAAAAGCTATCATTCATTTATATTTTCTTTATACTTACTATTAGCAAGAATATAAAAGAATTATATTTCACTGCATTTAATCATCTATTCATTTATTCAATAAATATTTGTCAAACTCCTATACATAGTATTTATACAAGATTCTCAATGTATACTTGTTAAATGTTTGTGTACAATGTGCCAGGCACTGTCTTAATAGCAGAAACATAGAGGTGAATACGATATGCAAAATCCTTCCTCTAATGGAGGTTTCTTTGTGGGAGGGTGGTGTTTGTGTTTGTATTTGTATTTGTATTTGTATTTGTATTTGTATTTGTAGTGGAATGTGGAGAGTGATAAATAAATAAACAGGTAAAGTAATTTATGCTGATGATAGAGGCTAGGGTCCTGTGAATGTCTCAGTTACAGGCCATTAGACTAATTATGAGTCCTGTGTTTTCACTTGTCATTGGACTGAGCTAAGGACCTAAATAACCTCGTTGTGGGGCAAGACCACATCCAGCTGTCCCTGATCCAGTGCTTCCCCATTGTCTGCTTCTGCAGGAATGGGACCCAAGAGGTGTCCCACTGCTGCCCCCTGCACAGGTACAACAGCCCCCCCCACCTTCCCTGTGGGCTCCCAGGGCTCCCTCTCTCCCACCCGGGATGGTAATAGAAGGTGCTGCTATCTTGTCAGACAAACACGAGCTCTGACTCAGGGATGGAGATATTGAGCGCTCAGGGAGAGTGGAGGTTTGGCACAATGGCTCTTGAGACACGACACAGTGTGTGATGACTCCTGGAGCCTGGCAGAGGCCAAGGTGGTGTGTCAGCAGCTGAGCTGTGGCTCTGCCCTGGAAGCCTTGCAGGAGCCCCAGGAAATGGGCACATCTGGCTGGATGAGGTGCAGTGGAGGGGCAAGGGGTCTTCCCTGTTGCTTATGCTGCAGAGCCCTGGGGGCAGAGTGATCGCCAGCACAAGGAGAATGCTGGAGTGAGGTGCTCTGCAGAGTGGGAGGTCAAATGATGTTGGGCTATGATTGAAGAAGATATAACTTTGTGCCCAGAAGCACTTCCTCAATTAACCTGCTGTTCTGTGCTCTGGCTGCAGCAGAGACTATTGCTTGATCTGTGACAGAAGGGACACCCATATATTTAGGGGTATGCCCAATGGAATTAACATATTTCTAGCAAAATTAATCATGTCAGTATAGGAAAGACCTATTGATCAGGAATTTGTAATCCCACAAAGTTGTGGCAGCTGTGTTTCCCCAAAGCTTTACCAGCTACCATTTATAAAAATCCCTTAAAACCAAATTTAGTTTGGGTTGACAAAGCTCAGGGCAGGACCTGGGTTGATCACATCTTGGGGCTCAGGCAGACCCACTATATCTGGGGGGTGATTTCATGGTCTTGAGGACTCAGGAGATGACCAGGAAAAAGGCAGGTTCTCCTGGGTTTATCAACCTCTCTGAAACTGCATGCATAATCCTCTTCTCTCCTCTGGCACCAAATCAGATCAGCTCATCTCTGGTATCTCCTCCTTACTGAGGTCCTCTGTAGCATACTGGGGGGCTCTTCTCTTTCTGGCCCTTACCATCCTGGGGATTCAGCTACACAGATAGAGAGCATGGCACCATGGTGGGCTGTAGGGAAGCTAAGTGATCTGGAAAGTACTGGGAAGGGTATTGAGCCAGTCAGTTGTGATATCAAGAAAAGTGCACAAGTATTGATCTTCATCCCATTATCTGGAAAAACTACACTTTCTCTTCAAAAGACTTCAGAATTTGAAAGAATTGAATCTTTTGTCCTAGGTTGAATGTAAAACTACTCAAAAATTTTGACTTCCTTTAAAAAATATTATTACCCCCTGAATGGCCATCATAAACAAAGCAACAAACAACAAGTGTTGGAGAGGATGTGGAGAAAAGGGGACCCACTTAGTGCACTGTTGGTGGGATTGCAGACTGCTACAACCACTATGAAAAACAGTATGGGATTTTCTGAGAAAACTAAAAATGGATCTGCCTTTTGACCCAGCAATTCCACTGCTGGATTATATCCTAAGGACCCTGAAACACCAATCCAAAAGAACTTATGCACCCCAATGTTCATAGCAGCACAATTTACAATAGCCAAGTGCTGGAAGCAACCTAGGTGCCCATCAGGAAATGAATGGATCAAAAACTGTGGTACATTTATGCAATGGAATTCTATGCAGCAG
>PVIA01016322.1:0-19370 GCA_004024845.1 Tonatia bakeri | reverse complement strand
TGCCCAGTGGGTATGTGCACTGATAGACTCATGCTAACATAATCCAGGATGCAGTAACTTGAATTGAGAATGAAGATGATCCAGTTTCAGCCCCTCATGTGACAGAGTGGAGCCTGAGGCCCAAAGAGAAAGAGTGGTTGGCTGAAGGCCACAGTAGAGTGAGATGGGAGGAGCCACTCGGACTGACTGTTGTTGTCATCGCCTCCGCAGCTCAGAGCGTGGTTCCACAGAAGATTTCAAGCTCAGCTGAGTATGCTGCCTCTTCCTATGGAGCCATGGGCTTGTAGATATCACGAGAATTATATCTGTTTTGATTTAACAAATTTTGTAACCAGATTTTTACCACACAGAGCTATTTGGTTGGATGGTTATGCATGGACAGTAACTGTCATCCCTGGTAGTGCTTGTGTTTGGAGGTATTAATGCCTGAGCAGAAATAAGGTGTGATAGTTCTTTCACTAGTCTTACAGTGAAAGACAGTGTTACAATGTGTAACACTGATGGACTACACAAAATTACAGAGGGAGACTAGAGATGGAAGGGAAAGCTACAGATGGTGAGACAACAGTGTGGTTGTTGTCTTGGGAATGAACCCTACTGAAGTTAGGACTCTAACTGAAAGAAAGTATATCAAGTGTGTCTGGAAAGAGTCCAGCCATGGTTAATATAAGAAGAGTTTGTGTCACATTATTGCAACCCTGTCAGCCAAAGAGAGTGGACTGGAATGCCCATGATTGAACAATGACCACTTCCCTGCACTAGCTGCAGTGGTAGAAGCCACTGGGTGAGCATGTGTGCTGTGTGGCCAGCGCATTGAAAATGACTGAACAAGTGGAGCAAAGAATGTGCATCAGACTTGATGTTAAGTTGAACATTCCTGTGTAAACTGTTGGGACGGTTGATAAGAGCCACAGCTATGGGCAACTGGTGATTGGCAGCCTCATCTCCTCAATGTGGGCCCATGTGGACTGCAGGGTTATTTCACTCAACATTTGATCACCCAGGTAACTGACACCCCTCCAGCCGTGATTTGGCACCCTGTGACTGTGCTTTTTCCAAAAACTAAAATTAGCTTTGAAAGGGATGAGATTTCAGACCTGCAATGAGATCCAGGATAATATGACAGGGCAGATGATGGCTGGGAGAACTGTGGGAGGTTGCAAGATGCCTACTTTGAAGGGGACTGAGATATCATTGCCCTGTGTGCAATGTTTCTTGTATCTTGGGTCTTCTTCAGTAAATGTCTCTATTTTTCATATTCCATGAATGGATACCTTCTGGACAGACCTTGTACACCTCAGGTGAGTTTGAGTAGAAGGAGAGAGGATGGAGTAGTGAGGGAAGCCTTCTGATAGTGAACTGTATGTTAGGTTATGATCTATATTATAGTACCCTTTATTGCAAGGGAAGCTATCTTTCCAAAAAGGGACTTGTCTGTGTAGATCAGTGGTGAAATAGGGCTCTGCCAAAAGTGGGGTTTCAATAGAGAACAATGCAATGGTGACCTAAGAGTGAGGAGAATCAAGTGCTTTTTTCTAAGTACTGAGCAGAAAATGTTCAGAGTACATGAGTTAATTGTAATAGATAAATATTAGTTCCTTTGTAGTTAATTATGCCATTATAGCCACTTTCCTTGGGATAGAGACTAACAGAATACCATGAATTAGGCACTCTGGGATTAATGATCTGAACTCATTTCTTGGCAGTGTGGGTTCTGGGGTTAGACTAATAGAGTGGGTCCAGGCATTTGGTCTGCATATGGGAATGGTGTGGCCAGCATAGGTGGCCATGAGAAAACCTCTACTCAGCTCTAAGAGTGAAGGCAGGGTCAGGAAAGACAAGTTCTGAGGTGGATGGCAGAGAGCCCCAACCCCCTGAGGCTAGGATGCACACAGGGAATCTGACTGTGGGGTGAGCAGGCTCTACTGCAGATGAAGGTGGATCCTGGAGACTTCACCTCCTGACATGAGGCCAGCAAGGGCACAGTCTCATCTTTCAGCCCCAGGGCTGTAGCTGCTGATGAGCAGATGGTTGGCTCTGTATGATTTTAGAAACTCTCTTCATGAATCACAAATGTATGAAATTATATACATTTCTCCTAATAATGTGTATATTAAGCCTGTGATAAAGAGATGAGGAAACTGAGACTTAAAAGGATTAAGTGCTCTAGGGTTACTCAGTTAACAAGGAAAGGATTTATTTCTCCTTTTTTCTTTTTTATTGAGTTTACTGGGTACAGGAAAATATTTGGACAGATTTGAATTCAGGTGTGTATCATTTCAAATTCCAGTTCTTATCTTTAAAAAAAACTTTTGAATTTTATTGTTTAAATTCAGTTTTCTGCCTTCCCACACCCCTCCCCACCACCCCAGCCATCCCCACCTTCCTCCCCTGTTTCCACCCAGCCTTGTTTTGTCCATATGTCCTTTATGGTTGCTCCTGCAAACCCATCCCCTTTTCCCCACATTGTCCCCTACCCTCTCACTCTGGTAGCTCTCAGTTTGTTCCAGTTCTTATCCTAACCTGTTTCCCATTTGATCATTCCCTTAAAATGAAAATAAGATACAAACGGAACCAAAAATTCAGCTTTCCTGACTGTGTAAAAGCTATTATTTCAGTATCTTTAAATAAAAAAGTTAAATTAAAAAGCATGGGATAGTTTTCCCCTTAAACATATATGCAAATTATGACCAACAAATCTAATTTTACACAACATAAATAGATATGAATACATTTAGTATGTTTTTAATAAAGTAATTGACAGTGGAAGTGGTTTGGACAAGGATTGAGAGGTCCTGATGTGTTAAATATTCTATGAACAGAAACGAAATTATTTGGTATTATAAAAGAAAAGAGGTAAGAGTAACAAAATATTTCTGTTTTTAAACTCTCCCCAATCAGGAATTGAAGGTAAGTTATCTGTTGAAAATGGTATGCTTTTAAATTACTGTTTTATTCTTATAAATGCTTCAATGCCTGGAAGCACATGACACTCAGCAGTTTTCATACCCTGAAGGCATAGGTAACACTAGGGATTAGGACATGAATGGAAAGCCTTCTGTCACCCAGTACCCTGTCCTTCTGGAATCAGAAAAGAATGTCTCCTTGTTCCCTTCCTGACAACAACATAAAATAAAAGAAGCACTCATTGGAATCTGAAATTGTGTTTTGTTTTTCTTAGCTGGTAATTGTTAATTGACTGCCAGGAGAACAACACAAGCAATTAATTTAATTAAGCTATTGGAATAGTGATGACATACTCAGAAATGACCACTGTTAAAGTTGTGCGTGTATTATGGTTTCAGTTTCTTTCACAGATATACAGACAGTAAATGTAAATCATTATAAGTGGAATACTACTATTTTTCCTTATTTTTGCACTGAACATATATTTTTGTTTATAACTATGTCTTTATAATTGAAACTATCAATTGGGCAATTCATGTTTTAAAATTTTGTTTTAACTAGTGTGGAGCTATATACACATCAAGATGCAGTTTTCCTTTCCAGTGACCTTGAGGAGGTCCTGGTGTTGTTAAGCCCAATTTCCATTCATGCATTTCTGTACATTTATCAATAGGGTCATCTCTGTTCTCCACAGTGTGGGAAAGAAGGGGAATCCATAGGCTGATATGAATACTCTGAGGTGCACTATGAATCTACAGCTCCTGATCCTTTGGATATTTGTTAATAAATTTGGGGCAGAATGATGAGAAATAGAGGATCCAGGAAGTTCTCTGTATGTGATCCCTGTCCCTGAAAATTATTCAGATTAAACTGAAAGACAAGAAGCACCCATGAATTTTGTCTATGGTGAACATATTAGAATAGGATAAAATATAATAAAGGAAGCTTGGTATTTCAAAAAAAATTGCATTACTTTTGGAGAGGACAGTTTTTCATTCATTGAACAAAAGTATTTGAATAACATCCTGGAACAGGGCATGGTCAATAGCAAGTTAGAAATCTTTGTGAACAGGACAGGAAAGGGTCATGCATTTATGCAACTTTCAGTTTGGGCTAGAGCTCTTTTTAAAAATTCTTATTTACTTATTCACTATACATAATTCTAAGTGTTATGATGAAATATTTATAGGGTGATACAAGTGCATAGGAATAAGACAAACCATATTTAAGTATTTAAACTTCTTTTGAATGAGCAAGCTTATTATATCCATTGTTCCAGGAAAAAATGGAACCTTGGGAGAGTGAGTTCAACTGACATGGGTGGAAGGGTGGCTCTGCCTGAGACGTCTCACTGGGACTTACCCATGAATAGAGAAGGAGGCAAAAAATTCCTCTTTGAAAAAGATTAAAGTAAACATATTACTAATCTCCCTTAGCTGGAGAAGATTATGCCCAATAATGACTGCCCCCTACATTTCATTTAGACACAATGATCAGCAATGAAAAATATGTAAAAAGATCACTAGTGAGCCAATAGAAATGTATGTCAAAATGCTTAAAAATGGCCCTGGCTGTAGTAGCTCAGTGGATTGAGCGCGGGCTGTGAACCAAAGCATCGCAGGTTTGATTCCCAGTTAGGGCACATGCCTGGGTTGCAGGCCATGGTCCCCAGCAATTACACATTGATGATTTTCTCTTTCTCCCTCCCTTCCCTCTCTAAAAATAAATAAATAAAATCTTTAAAAAAATGCTTAAAAATGGAAATGCCTTTTGACCCAGCAATTCTACTGCTGGGATTATACCCTATGATACCTGAAACAGCAATTGAAAAGGACTGATGCACCCCAATGTTCATACCAGCACAATTTGTGCTGCTATGCAATACAGGAGCCAAGTGCTGGAAGCAAGCTAAGTGCCTATCAGTAAATGAGTGGATCAAAATATTATGGGACATTTATACAATGGAATGCTACACAGCAGAGGGAAAGAAGGACCTCCTAACATGGTGAGAGCATGGACAGATCTGGAGAACATTATGCTAAGTGAAATAAGCCAGGTGGCAAAAGACAAATACCATATAATTTCATCTATAAGTAGAATCTAACCAACAAAACAGACAAATGAGGAAAACAGAACCAGAGACTAGGAAGTAAAGAACAAACTGACAGTGACCAGGGGGGAGAAGGGAGGAATATAAAGGGAGAAAGAAGGAGAAGGAACAAGCAAAGAAACACAAATAGAGGAAGCAGGGGCATGGGGAATGGTGGGAAATTGTCTGTGGAGATGTGGGGGCTGGAAGCATAGAGAAGAGCAATAGGGGAAAAGGTGAAAAAATTGTAGCTGAAAAACAATTGAAAAAATACCTGGACTTTAGCTCTCAGGATATTCAAATAAACACTTTGGGTGAAAACATGGCTTCCATCAGAACATAATTTAGTGCCAACTGCTTTTTCAGGGCATCTTTCACATCCTTGTTCCTCAAACTGTAGATCAGTGGGCTTAACATGGGGATGACAACTGTGTAGAAAACAGAGGCCTCTTTTTCTGTGTCCATGGAGTGACTCGATCTGGGTTGGAAGTACATGAACAGGAGGGTCCCATAGAGCATAGCCACAGTAGTTAAATGCAGGCATAGGTAGAGAGGGCTTTGCATCTGCTCCCAGCTGATTTCCTTCTAAGGATGGTATTTATGATGCAGCTGTAGGAGAGGAGGACAGTGACAATACTGAACCCCAGAACACAGCTACTGCAAGTGAACATCACTATCTCACTGATGGTTGTGTCTGAGGTGGAGAGGGCAAGTGAGGGTGGGGAGTCTCAGAAAAAGTGTTTGATGATATTGGAATTGCAGAATGACAATTGAATTGTGCAATAAGTAACGATTGAGAATACACCAGACTTTGGATGTACACAATGGTCACTAGCTGGGTACAGACTCTTCCAGACATGATTGTTGTACACAGAAGTGGATTCCAAATGGCTACACAATGGTCACATGCCATCACAGACAGCATGACACATTCCACATCTGCAAAGGTAGCAAAAAAGAACATGTGAACGGCACATAAACTATATGCGATCTTCTTTTACTAAGATAAGATAGCCAGCATCTTGGCGGAGATAGTGGAGGAGGAGTAGATATCACTGAAAGACAGATTGCTCAGGAAATAATACACTGGGGTATGGTGTCGGGGGTCCATGCTGATCAGCAGGATCATCCCTAGGCTGGCGATCACAGTGATGCCATAAACCAGCAGGAAGAGCACAAAAAGCCCCTGCTGCACATCCCACCTGCCAGAGTCCTAAGAGTACTAGTACACAAACTTGGTACAGTTCTCAATGGCCATGAACTAGGTATGTCTGGAAATCCCTGCTTGTGGAGGAAGGAAATGGACATGCAGTGTCAACATCATCTATTTATTGTTAAATTGCTGAGTTTTTCTATTTTTCAATAATTAGAAAAAGCAGTAAACAATAACAGAACTCTGTGAGGAAATCTGAATCTTTGGAAATACATGTTATATAATGTAAATGAATAAATGTTAGTGAAAATATCTCTTACATTTACATAGCATTCTACGAAGTTTGTGGTACAGTTTTTATATTAAATCATGCTATTTCCATAGCAGTCTATGTAGTAGTTGTGATAGTTTTGTTACTCCGTAGTGATTAAGAAATTGATGTTCTCATAGCTGAGGCAATAGTTCTTAAATTAATTGGCTCAGTAACTCACACGTTCTGTTAAGATTGTTGCTGTTTTTCCTTAATGCAGAGGCTATATTATATCCTGTAATTGAGAAACATAGTTAGCTGAGAGGTACAAATAATGACTATGTTGTTTTATTTCCTTTCATTTTTACAATTGTGGATGGGCAGACATATGGTGGGTTTCTGGATATAAAAGTTCCTTGTTCTATTCTCTATTATCTCCTCATGTGCCATTCAGTCTCAATAGACAGGAATAGAGAAAGTCTGTGATCCAGGACCCACTGGAACAGAAGGGTGGTGGTTGCTGGAGAAGAGACTGGAGGGTCCCCATGAGTGACACTTAGCCTGGAATAGGCCTGGGCTAACCAAGCTCCCTCTGACAGTGGCTGTTGTTCAGCAGAGCTTCTGCAGAATGTTTGGGACCTGACTCCAGGTATGCTGGTCTCAAGGGTTACAGAGAAGTAAGAAAGGGTTTGTGTATTACTGTGTGAGTCACTTTCCTCTAATCAACTAGAATCCACAGGATGTATTCACCAACAGAACAGATGTGTCAATCCCAGGATAAAGGTCCTCATCTGTCCACAGTCCACTAAATTCAGAGAGAAGTCATGTTGACCTCTGCCCTCATTTCCCCCAAAATTGAAATACTGCTTATTGTTTTCTTTTTGTTCGAAGCCTTCTATTTATGCTTAGTTCAAATGTAGAGTATAAGATTGAGAAAGGATTGCAGGTGAAAATTCTGGTGAGTTCTGCTCATGGGATTGTTTTTTTTTTTTCATTGTTGTTCAAGTACAGTTGTCTCCATCTCCCCCTCATTACTCTCCCCTGCTCTACCCACCTCCCCTCTTCCACTTCCTTTCCTCCCCACTGTTGTCTTTGTCCATGGGTCCTTTGTACATGTTCCTTGTCTTGACCCTTACCATTCTTTCCCTGTTATTCCCCTTGTCCCTCTTTCATCCTGTCTGGTTACTGTCAGGTTCTTCTCTATTTCCATGTTTCAGGTTCTATTTTGCTGGTTTGTTTGTTTTATTGGTTAGGTTCTGATTATAGGTGAGATCCTATGGTCTTTCACTGCTTTGCCTATTTCACTTAGCATAATATTCTCTAGTTCCATCCATGCTGTTGCAAAAGGTAAGAGTCCTTTCTTTTTTTCTGCTGTGTAGTGTTGCATTGTGTAAATGTACCACAGTTTTTCAATCCACTCATTTATTGATGGGCACATAGGCTGTTTCCAGCACTTTGCTATTGTAAATTGTGCTGCTGTGAACATTGGTGTATATAAGTTCTTTTGAACTGGTGTTGCAGGATTCTTGAGGTATAATCCAAGCAATGGAAATGCTGGGTTAAAAGGCAGTTCGATGTTAAGTTTTCTGAGGAAGTTTCTTATTGTTTTCTTGGATTCCTCTTTTCCTTGAATAGCTCTGAAATCTACCTCTCTTTGGTTTAAAGAATTGGTCTTTGGAGGTCCACTGAGTGCTATGGCCAGCTGTTACAATTTACCCCATCCATATGCTAGGCGGGTCATATGTGACCCCTTCTGCTCTGTGAGAATATAGTGACAGTGGAGTTGAAGCTAGGAGAACAGAAAAGGGAAATCCGTTTAATGATCTAGTGATCAACGTGCAGTTCTGCAAATCCTTGGCACAAACATTTGATTATCTGTTCCTGTAGACAGATCTTTAAATAAAGGAAATATTTCTTTTAGAAAGATACAAAGTGTAAGAAATGGAAAAGTCACAGAACTTATATATATGACCCATGGACATGCACTAAAGGCTGGTGTTTGTGGGAATGGGGGTGGGAGAGGGTTTGAAGGGTGGAGGGGAATAAAGGGGCATAAATGATGCAACCGTAAAAGTATAATAAACAAACAAATAGATAAAATGTCCATACTGAAAAAATTAAAAATGTGAAATGTACAGGTACGGAATTAAAAATAAAAAATCCTCCCATCTCCTCATTCTATGCTTGCATTTTAATGTATATCCCACCACTTATGTATATGTCTTTAAAGTAATTACATTGATAAAAGTACTTAAAATTTTGTATAACATTTTATACCCTCCATAGGTTTCATAGCACAAATTCAGTCCAAGGAAGATAAAAATAGGAGAAATCTAAAAGAGAAACCAGACAAACAGCGATTCCCTGTCCACCCGGTGTACTGACTTCCGTGTTCCACCCAGTCTGTCTGCAGCAGGGTTCGGCCCTGTCTCCTAACTGAGCTGGGTCATATTGCCATCTCTGTGTCTGGTCCCTGGGTGTTGAACACGGTCTCTCAGGAATATGTGGCAGATATAATTAAGTATATGTTTTACCATGTGTTATTTTTCTACAGGCAGGGTGATTGAGAAAGAACTACACACTAAAAAAAAAAGGTAAGTGTGCTGAAAACCACCTAAGAATGTTTCCACCAGCTAAATACAAGAGAGTGCTGTACCTGTAGGACTGAAGAGCTCTAACCACTGTCTTATTTCTCTGGGGTATATGTGGAGCAGCCAGAGTCCTCCTTGGCCATCTTCTTCAGATTCCTCCCCACACTCATTTCCTCCCAGTGCTCCCTGTCTCCAGGGATGCCAGCTGCCTCAGGCAACACTCCCTTCAAGCAGGATCCAAAAGTCATCTTCATAAACACGGGAGCCCCTGCAGTGTAACTCCCACTCCCCATAACATCCAGGGTGTGGAGAGCAATATATTGTCAAAAAGTAGATAATTTAAATTTATTCCTAAAAGCTTTATGCTCTAACAGAATGGCTTTCTTTCAGTATGCGTTGACAGGGGAAGATTCACAACACAATTTAATAATTTAGAGCAAACAAGGAGAAAATATTCTATGTCTACAGGGTTGTCCTGCTGTCACAGGTGCCCCCCACACTGTCTTATGAGAGAGAGCAGTCCTCTCATAAGCTCCTTCTCCCAGATAATGGCTGTTTAGCCCTGAGGCGTGGGTCCTTATCACAAAGTGCAGCACAGGACACTGCCTCCAAGGAAAACCAGGTCAGTGAGGCTTCCTGGTGCAGGAATAAGGAAAATACTGACTGAAGGCTGCTAAAAATGTCAGCGAGGTAGCACTTTCTGGTGACAAAAGGCAATCATTTAATGAAATAGTTTATGGAAGTTGTAGGCTTTGTTAACTTTACAGTAATATATTGAAAATGTGTATATATAAGAAACTGTTAGAGATTTAGAATTTCTAATAAGTTTCATAGCATACTTTTAGTCCAATAAAGATAAAAAATAGAGAAATCTAAAACAGAAATCAGACAATTGCCTACAATGTGATAGTAAATAGTTTTTGTGTTTTGAAAAACTTTTTAAAGATATGTATATGTATATTTTAAATGTACATTTTTGAAGGTTAAAATGCCCCAACTTCCAAGCCCTGGACAAAAATCAGAAAACTAGCCTGTCATAGACTGTCTGTGGACCCTAACACAATCGATGCCAAAATGGTAAATAGTTATGTATGTTTTTATAAAGCGTACACAATTACAATCATTCTGCTTTTATTCTCTTGTGTCTGTATCCTTTTGTTCAGTACTATGTACCTGAGATTCCCCCAAGCCATTGCATGTGAGGACAGTTTATTCATTCTCTTTGCTGTGCAGTATTCCAATGAATAATCATACTACATATTTTTGACAAATCCCAAACAATGCTACATTGATCATTTTTGTACAACCTTTGAATGTACATACTTTCTTTTTTTTCTGTTAGGGGACTCGAGACTTGGAAAAATTTAGCTTAAGGTAAAAAATTGTAAGTCTAGCAAGTAATGTGTATGTTAAAGCTTTCATTTCAGAAACTGCAGATAAGGCCCATCCTGGCTCCTGGGAAAAAAAGTCCACCTCCTGAGGCACTGATAGAGGGTTACTGCCTGGGGACATCCGGATCTTTTGTGTTCCAGATGACCACCAGCCCCTGGAAACAGCTAACTGCCCAGAACAGGAATGCTGAAATTTTGCTCATTGAATCCTACCTGAATTTTAAAGCTCTCACCTCTCCTTGTTTATCCACTCACCCCCACTTTATAAAAATTCTGGCCAGGAAAGATAAGGGAAGATGGTTTCTTAGGGTATGAACCCACCGTCTTCTCACATCAAGGGCCATCTGAATAAAGTGCCCATAAAGATTCAATCACTGTCATTGGTTTTAGGATTTGGTAGTGACAGGTAGAGAGTATCTTTTCTGGTCTCATTTCTATTGGATACAAAACTACTGGTGGGATTTCAGGGGCAGCCACAACAGAAAACTGCCATATAGTTTTCCGAAGTTAAAAATCAATTCTGACTTCCGTCAGTGAGTGAGAGCTATCTATATTCCACATTCTAACAGGTACTTGATATTAATATTGAGAATCTTTCTCATGGCAGCTTCTCTTTAGGTGAGTCATGCTACAGCATGTACACACAGAAAAGGCTTAAGTGGTAAGCATACAACTTGTTTTAAAAAGGATCCTAGCAATTGGCATCCAGAACAAGAAACAGATTATTAGAATTGCTAAAACCTTATACTTTCTCCCTTCTTTTTAGTTCTCTTTAGTTCACACATTAGACTCATCTGTGTTTATAGTAGGTGGAAGCATAGGCAATCTGAATTTATGTTTCAGTTGTCTTATAGGGGAATAGTGTTCTAGCTCAATGCTATTATCTTTGTGCTTGTAGGGTTGACACCCATCTCTGCTTGGGCTTTAGTGTAGTCCCGTTGCACTCCTGCCATGTTGCTGCTCAACACAGGACCCAATCCAGAGGTAAAATTTCCAAGGCCATGGGTTAAAATGGACATATTATTACCACAGGTAGCATCTCCTATTGTTTTTCTACCATACTGTGTTTCAGAATCTCAGAAACAATACCTCCTTAGAGAACAGAGCAGTTTCATTGTCCTCCTTGGATTTCCCTAGCAATCTGAAATGTTTTTGAGACTGTAAAAGACTCTGTGTTCATGTTGCCTGTCACATGCGAAACCCAATAAGGAGAAACAGGGATTGAATTTTTATGGGCGCTTTATTCAGATGACTGGGGATCTGAGAAGATGGTGGGTTCACACTCTAACAAAACTGTCTCACATTTTCTTTCCAAGCCAACATATTTTTCAACAGGGAATAAAGAAGGCACAGTGAGGGGTTTTGAAATTCAGGGAGAATTAGGTGAAGGAAACTTTAACATTCTTATGGGGCAGTTAGCTGTTCCAAGGTTGGTTGCCTGTCTCTCCCTGGAACACAATGGCCTGGATGCCTCCACTTGTCCCCTGGGTGGTGGTCTTTGACAGTGCCCCCGGAGGTTGGCTCTCCCTCCCAGGAACCAGGATGGGCCTTATCTATCTGTAGTTTCTGAAACAATATATTTAACATATGTGTTACTTACTAGGCTTATAGCATTTTCCCTTAAACTAAAATTTTCCAGCTCTTTAGTTCCCTGTCATTTTCTCTCAAAGGCATTTTGTAAAGGCATCTAGAAATTGAATGACTTCTGGTTTGTATAAATAGTTAAGATTGCCCTTGCTTCTTGTGTGAACCTTCAAATTCATGTCCTTGTTCTTGTTTGCTAAACAAGCCACTTCCAGGGACTTGATCATCAACAAAGCAGAGCAGAGGCATGTGAAGTTGACAGATATCTTGATAAATGCTGTCTTACTTATTTTTCAAATAATTTATCTGTATGTCTTTAACTTTCCCTTATTTTGACATCCACAACCACTTTATGTTTGTGCATACAAAATACAAAAAATGAAACGAAGGCTTGTACTAGGCTGTCAGGGAATTTTTTCTGCCTTACATGTAAAAACATTCTATAACAGTGGACATGTTGGATATCTCTCTTTCAGGTGCCATGCTAGTGCTTGGGTAAAGAAATAGAATGCCCAGTCCTGAATCTCAGAGTACTTGAAACCCCACCTTGATGGCAATGTTTAGGAAACAGAGTCATAGATTCAACAATGTCCTAAGGCACTTGGTGGTGTATGGATGAATTTAGAAAGTGCTGGAGGGAAGGACAGCCCCTGGAGGAAGCCAATATATTGTGAATTGCAGCACAGGGATTGACTCATGAGGCCAGTCCCCTTTGCTTTTCACACCTTAGCCACACTGGTGGCTAAGCTTTTAAATCCCAGAGAAATGACATGGTTTTGTCCAACTCAAGGCCTTTCTAAGATCTGATCCATCTGCCTAGAATGCTTCTGTAACTATTTGAAGCTCTAAGTTAATTCCCACTTATATTTTTTTGCAGGTAATTGTGTTCATATGAGGAAGCACATTTATTCTTCCTTCTATTTGATTAATATTCTTCGGATATATAGTGCCTAGTCTTTTTTCATTATGGAATAGTTATACTTTATTATAAATGATTTGAATGATCATTTATCAAAATTCATCACTTCCACTAGATGATAAGCTGCCTGAGTGCAAAATCTACAGGCGTTGCTGTGGAGATAAATCACACAGAAGTTGAATAGATACTTTGGAAATCTCAGTAAGCTTTAGAAAATTAAATTAATGTACAATTAAAAGATCAATGCAATAAAAATTAGGTAACTAGAATTCTGCAGCACTTGTACAAAGAGACAGCACCACATATACATTCAAGACATAACAGAGAGCATGGAGTACTTAGGAAATGGCATATTTTGCTGTGGCTGAAACATAGTATAAATAGTTAGTGGTTCATAACAAATAAATCAAAAACCATTCAACTTTTTGCAACATAGTATATGTAACATTGGGAGAATATATATATACCTCCATATCCCAATACATAATTTTTCAGTGGAGCCATTTTTTGTTTCTAAGTTGTTCCAGGTCCTCTTTTACATCTTTGGCTTATACGCTATAAGTCCCAGGGTTTAGCATGGGAATCACAAGGGTGTGAAACAATGAGCTCGTTCTCTCTTGCTCTATGAAATAGAAACAACTTGGCCTGAAATACATGAAGATCGAGTCCCCTGAAAAATTACCACCTCAGTTAAGTAGGAGATGCAGGTGGAATAACGTTTGAACCTCCCCTAAGCACAGTTGGTCTTCATTAGTGCTAGGGTATATAACAATCAGTACAAAACATCCTGATACAATAATCAGGTAATGAGGTCCAAAATTGTGAATATCACCAATCATTCACCTGAGAATCTCATTAATATAGCAGTAGGTGAGGTGTGCCATCTCAGAAGAAATGGTTAATCTCCTTTGACCCACAGGAACATAAGCAGCACATTAACATTGTATTTATTGAAGTATGTATAATCCCCATCATGTGCTCCCCAGCCACAAGCAGGGTGCACACTCCCCTCAACATGGTGAAGGTAAAGAGGAAGGGGTTGCTACTGGCCTTGTGTCCATCAAGGGCCATCACTGTCAGCTTTAGTCACTCAGACTCTGCAAAGGTGCAGAAGATGAAGAATTGCAGAGAGCAGCCACAGAAGGGAGTTGACTTTTTGCCAAAGAAATCTACCAGCATTCTGGGTCCAGTTGCTGTTGTGTAGTGAAGTCACTGAAAGAGAGGTGGCTGAGGAAAAAATACCTTGGCATGTTCACCCAGAACCAGGCCAAAAGAAAAAGTACATTACTAGCATCTCAGCAATCATCCCCACACTCATCACAAATTGATGTCCAGTATGCTAGGTCAATTTGTATGTTTTTGAGGTATAGAGTAATCAAGTCATATATTTTACACATCTTTTGCTTGTTTCACTCAACATTATGTTTGTAAAATTTCTCTGTGGTGTTGTATGTGGAAGCAGTTCATTCATCTTTATTGCTGTGTAGTTTTCCAAAGTACAAACTCATCATGCAGTAATTTGACAAAGCTAGATCATGGGTCAGCAAACTAGAGCCCACAAAGATTTATTGAATCTGGGATGCACCATTTCTTTATATATTATTGATGTTTCTTTTATGAAACAAAAGCAAATTTCAGTGTTTGTGGAAAAATTTTATGGCCTACAAATCTTTAAAAAATGCACAACTTATCACTTTAAGGAAAAGTTTATCAACTCATTTAATGTGTTGAGAAAAACTGAGTTGTTTTCACTTTCATACTGTTGTAAATAATTCAATGTTGAATATTTTGTACATGTGTTGGAGTGAACATATTCGTTGGTTTGTCTTGAGTATAATTCCAAGATTGTTATTTGGGTCATAGACTATATCTATGATTAACATGGATGAAGTGCTTCAAATGGTTTAGGCAGTCTTCTTGACCTTCACTTAGTTAATCATGTAACAATCAATGACAGGCACTGTATTCTCCCCATTTCACAGACAGTTAACTGAGGCATAGAAAAATGAAGTAACTTAATCAAAGTGCTTCTCAATATCTGGGCACAGAGCTGGCGTATGAATCAAGGGAATCTGACTTCTTCCCTCATCCAGTGATCTACCCTTGTCAATGGATAATCTACACATGATCGCACACACATGCACATGCACACACTTTTCTGAGGTATTTACTATATGTTTTAAGACAACCAGCTATAATCCATTGCCAAATTAACTTTAAACAGCAATTTTAAAACTTTTAAAAGTTCTCATACTGTGGGGCTATAAACTGCATTGGACTACGTGAAAAATGAGTGTTTGGTGAAATTCTTGTGAGAGAAGTTGTCTGTGTGCTGGTACGGCTGTTGCAGGTTGCCAGTTAGAGCTTGTGATTAGGGAATTAGACACATCTTGGAAAGTTGTATCTCATACGAAATCTACCTTCAGTCCTGTGGCTTTCTTAGTGGTCTTGTTTATGTATTTGTCTGTCAAACTATGAATCAACAGGTTTAATACCAGGATGACCGTGGTGTAGAACTGAGATAAATTTACTGATTCTGGAAGAAGACTCCCCTGATGGGTGGCCACAGAAGTCAGATGAGAAGCCCATGGAGAGAAAATTTTCATCCCCCCAGTAATAAAACAGATTTAAGACTGAGAAAAGAGTGAAAAAATAGAAGATGATGATGTGATGAAACCATGTCCATTAGTTGCCCTATGTGGAGAGATGCCACTCATTAAATGATTTGTCTGTGCAGGCTATCTTATCCAGCAGTGGGGACAACAGACAAAATGACTCACAACATTTTTTATCACAGAATAAATGCAAAGAATGCGTGAACCAAGGGACTCATGTTGCCTCCAATGTATTACAAGACAGCAGCTTTCTTGAGTAACTGTATTTCAAAGTAATGAGTATGCCACAGTGGCATTTTGTGGGGTAGTATAACTTCTCTCCTTTAATTGTATAACATTGAATTCCCCTGGTACACAATTTTTGTATTTTACATATATATGTGTGTAAAATATATATATATTTGAAATCTATCACTCTATGTAATCTATATGGGTATAGATATGTTTTTCTACATTCTCACAATCCTTAGCATACAGTTTAAATGAGTAATGATTCAGTAAATGTGTGTTTTAAATATTTTTCTCTTGTTAGGCTGGTGGATATTCAACAAAGTATAGAAATTAATAATCATTAAAAGGTGATTCTGCAAATGTAGTTCATTTGCATGAGGATATTTTTAATAGTTCATTTTCAGTGTATTTTTTCATTACCATCTATCACCCTTATACTCTCATCCACTTACACCACTCTGTGAGTATGATCTTTTATAAAATATTTGTTTTTGGATAATGCTTTAAAAATATAATGTATTCTAATATACTGCTGCTCATAATATATTTTCAGTGGAAACTGGAGCAGAGATAGATGAAACAGACAATCCTGAGGAATGTTCACAGATGAATGCTCCTTACTTAGAGTGTATGTCATACCTAGGTCTTTATAGATCCATCACTTTAGCATCCACACCCATTTATGTACTTTCTGGAGAATGATGAGATATGTATTGCCACACCTTATACCCTGAGATTGGTGATTTTAGTGACATCTAACTAGAGGTAAAATGTTACCTAGTACTTCATTTTAGCATATATTTTTCTGTTTGTTCATTTTGTGTCACTGACACCATGCAGGTGCTTTGGATAATAGACATGGAATGCTCAGTCCTTGAGCTAAGAACACTCACAATGTCATATCGGAGATGGTGATATGATAACAGAATGATATGAGTACAATGCTGAAAGGAGATACTTGTCTGTGACTGAAGAAGGGGACATTTAACCAGAGCTGAGAAGTGTGTTGTTTCATTCTTATGACGTCTGAAGAATATACATTAAGCACACTTTATTTGTCAAAGGGAGGAGTGTGTGTGTGTGTAAAGAGAAAAGGACCTAAGTGAGAAGCCTTGTGCAGTCAATTATTCTGTCCTCCACCAAGAAGAAGAGAGAGCCTCCAGGTTTTTTAATAAAGTGGCAACCTTAAAATTAAGTGAATATTCTGAGAACCTGAGATGATGTAATGTTTTCTATAACAGCGTTAATAGTTATTGAATAATAACGTAAATACCAGGTACAATCACCTTCAATATTAAAATAGATCTTAGCATTACTTAACATCAAACCACTAAGCAATGAGCACTATTAAATTGTGTTTAGACTAAGGTTTCAGTTTATTTCATAGGTTGACAGAGAACCAATTTAAGGCATTACAACTGGAATAGTAATTTAAGTACTACTTGGTTGTTTTTTTTCTCCATCAAACATAAATTGTTGTTAGTAACTCTTCCACTTGAACTATATCAATAGGGAATTTCATGTTTTTAAAAACATTCATTAGTATAATGCTATGAACATGTTGTAAAGGGAGATAAAGTAACACACATTAAGCACATTTATACATTTAGGGGACCGTGGCTATTAGAGAAGGTCAAGGTCCTAGACTCCCCAAGCATCATTTATACAGTTTCTGTAGAGTTGTCAAGTTGTCATTCCCCAGAGTGAGGGCAAGAGGGCAAACCCACAGTCTGATGCGAAGGCTATGATGTGCCACATAAATCTAGATCTGCTGATGCTGCTGACCCCTGGGGTGGAATGGTCAGAAATAGAGGGTCTGAGAAGTTGTCTACATGACTTGATCTGTGTCCCTGGTACTTACTCATCCTTGGGCAAAGAAGAAATAGAGCTGAACTCTGTGTAAAATGAACATGCTAGAATAAAACAAAACAAAGCTATTTTCTTTTCCATGCACAAAGGCTGCTTTTTACATCTGTCTTGCAGGGGAAACACCTTCATTCATTCAACCAGTGTTTTTGAATGGCATCCTGAAAATGAGCATTGTAAATAACAAAGCAGAAATACCGGTGAACAAGTCAGACAAGAATCTGGCATTTATGGGACTTTGAGCTAAGGCAGAAGAATTGAAGAATTTTAATTTATTCTTATTCAATCATTTACTACTTATTACTTCTAAGTCTAATGGTGGGAAATTTATAGGATGGTACAAGCACGTGGGAAGAAGAAAATCAAAGCTAACTTAAACTATTAAAATTCCCTTGTGGCTCAGCAAATTTATTAAAATAATTGCTTAGAAAACTGGACCTTTAAACATGGAGGAAGATGGTACTATGCCCATATCACTCTGGGACATATATACTCATGAATAGAGGAGAGCAGTACACAAAGATCCTCTTTGCAAAACAATAGAGTAAACCTATTACTTTTTTTCTTTAGTTCAAAGAAATAAAGATTCATAATGATTATTCTCCACATTCAGTTTAGGCACAAAGTTGGGTAAGAAAATATCCAGAATTGTACTTGTGAGACTACAGGAAACTGTGCCAATGTCCATAAACTTTAGCTGTGAAAATCTACAAATAAAACCTTTGTGACTGAACACACTTTCACCCAGTGCATAATTTAGTGGCAACTGCCTTTTTCAGGGCACCTTTCACATCCTTATTCCTCAAACTGTAGATCAGTGGGTTTAACATGGGGATGACAACTGCGTAGAAAACAGAGGCCACTTTGTCAGTGTCCATGGAGTAACTGGAAGTAGGTCGGAAATACATGGAAAAGAGTGTCCCATAAAATACAGCCACAGCAGTTAAGTGGGAGGCACAGGTAGAGAAGGCTTTGCGTCTGCCTGCTGCCGACTTCATGCGAAGGATGGTAGTTATGATGTTGCTGTATGAGAGGAAGACAGTGATGACACTGGACCCCACAACACAGCTACAGGAAATGGTCAATGCTATTTCAGTGGTCGTTGTGTCTGAGGTGGACAGGGCTAGTAAGGGTGGGAAATCACAGAAAAAGTGATTGATGATATTGGAATTGCAGAATGACAATTGAGTTGTGGAATAGATAAAGATGGTCATATCTATAAAACCTGCGGTGTAAGCAGTGGCCACGAGCTGGATGCACACTCTCCTGGACATGGTAACTGTATACAGAAGGGGATTACAAATGGCTACATAACGGTCATATGCCATGACAGACAGCATGAAACAGTCCACAGCTGCAAAGGTACCAAAAAAGAACATCTGCACCACACATAAATTATATGCAATCTTCTTTTGCTGAGATAAGAAATCAGCCAGCATCTTGGGAGTCACAGAGGAAGAGTAGCAGACATCACATAGAGACAGATTGCTCAGGAAATAATACATGGGCGTGTGGAGCCGGGGGTCCATGTTGATCAGCAGGATCATCCCTAGGTTGGCGGTCACAGTGATGCCATAAACCAGCAGGAAGAGCACAAAGAGCCCCTGCTGCACATCCCGCCTGCCAGAGAGTCCTAAGAGTATGAAATCTGTAAACACGGTACAGTTATCAATGGCCATGAATCATGTCTGGAAAGTCCTGGTTGTGGAGGAAGGAAATGCACGTGGAGGCCAAAATCACCTGAGTGTCTTAGCAGTTACACTGCTGGTTATTT
>PVIA01016321.1:0-19368 GCA_004024845.1 Tonatia bakeri | reverse complement strand
GATTATACTCCAAGAAGACAAGCAACCCAATTAAAAAATGGGCAAAGGACTTGAACACACACTTCTCCAAGGAGGACATACAGAAGATCCAAAATCACATGAAACGATGTTCAATATCACTAGCTATCAGAGAGATGCAGATTAAAACCACAATGAGGTACCACTTCACACCAGTCAGAATGGCCATCATAAGCAAAACCACAAACAACAAGTGTTGGAGAGGTTGTGGAGAAAAGGGGACACTAGTGCACTGTTGGTGGGACTGCAGACTGGTACAACCACTGTGGAAAACAGTATGGAACTTCCTCAGAAAATTAAAAAATGGATCTGCCTTTCGACCCAGCAATTCCACTGCTGGAACTATATCCTAAGAATCCTAAAACACCAATCCAAAAGAACCTTTGCACCCCCATGTTCATAGCAGCACAATTTACAATAGCTAAGTGCTGGAAGCAATCTAGATGTCCATGAGTAAATGAATGGATCAAAAAACTATGGTACATTTACACAATGGAATTCTATGCAGCAGAAAGAAAGAAGGACCTCCTACCCTTTGCAACATCATGGATGCACCTGGAAAGCATTATGCTAAGCGAAATAAGCCAGGCAGTGAAGGATAAATGCCATATGATTTCACCTTTAACAGGAACCTAAACAACAAAACAAAGAAACAAGTAGGGTATAGTCAAAGACACTGCATTAGAGGACAGGTGGAGAGTGACCAGAGGAGAGAGAAGAGGGATTTCGGGGGAGAGGGGGAGGGGTTTACAGGAACAAAGTTAAAGGACACATGGATAAAAGCTAGGGGGAGGGTGGTAATGGGAGGGAGGGGGAAGGGGGGTGGGAGGGCTTGATTGGGAGTAAAGGGGAGAAAACTGTACTTGAACATTCATTTAAATTTAAAAAAATAAAAATGGAATGAAAATTAAAAATTAAAAAAAGAAAATGTTTCAATTTATAAAATGTAGATTTTTAATTCATTCCATATGCTAAATGTTTCCTAGTACTGTCAAGATTTGTCCTCTTTCGCTCCCATTTAATAACCGAGACAAGGAGCACTGGTGCACTGAGCCATCTGAAATTAGAGGGTATAAACAGTGACCAAATGTCATTATGAAATTGTAAGGTAATATTGCATTTGATATAAAGCTTTGAAAAACTAGAAATAATCTTATGGCCCTGGATACTTGAAAATGTTAAATGCTGTACTGAAATTGTTCTTAGCATGATAAGGAAAAGGAGGTTGTATAATGTCTACATTCCTGTAGTCACAGACAAAGGGCACTCTTCTTAGAGCTGTCTCAACATGAAACTGCATATACTGTGTTCACTGTTATTGTGCCTACAGTTCTTCTCCCTATGTTTAATTTTATTAAATTAAAGCATAGATTTCTCAAAGAACTCATTTATAATCATTTAACCACAAGGCCTGTAAGGGTTTAACCACTTAAGATAATAATAACAAAAAATATGAAGTGACTAGTCTCAAGTAATTAACTTTCTCCATAAAATGGTTTATTTCTAAAGTTAGGACATAAATTGTTAAAAATTCATCCAAGGCAAATCAAATTTGTTTTCTTCATTTATTTGGTGTGTTGTTATAAAATGTTTTATTTAAATATATGACCGGAAAATACCTATATGATTTAAAATAATAGTCCAAATAGGAGAAGTCACTGTGAAACTGCCAATGTTCCAAAACAAGCTGTTGTAATATGGGTATTTTGAATTAACTATTCCTCAACCTAAGGTATAACTACATTTTATAATGTGACAAATGAGGGATCAGCTCACACCATGGATTCACTGCTTATTCTCAATCCAAAGTTGGTATTTTACTTCTTCCCAATACTTAAATATATACAATAAAGGGAGAAAATATTTTTAAATGTCATTTGTCCAAAATGTAAAACACAATTCAAGATAATAAAGAATGTTAAGTATAATATCAATATAGTTTATACCAAGTTTATTTATTAAACCATTTGTTCATTTAAGAACTACTTATTCTGTAACTTTTTGTGCCACACATATACTAGACTTAGTCCTTGCAATCATGGAGTCTATAGCCCAGCAGAGAACAACATCAAACAAGTAATAATAAATATGAAAAATATTAACAGAGTGGATTTTCATTCATTAATTATAGATATCAATGAGCATGGGTTACCTTTCCTATAACATTAAACATATTGTAGGCACTTATGGATTTTCTCAAGCATCTAGTAAATAGGTGATAAGTGTATGTTAAATGAACAGGGAAATCAATATGTAAGCATAATATTCATCTTGAATGCCTAAAGGCTATAATGGTATATGAGAAATGGCATGCAGAGGAGTTTTACATAAGGGCTAGAATGCATACTCCCAAATTTTATTAGAAACAGAATAATTTTAAACATCAGATTTTCAAGTAAAGAATGTAGGACTTAGAACTTAGATCTGAGGAAGTTGTCCAAAGAATGGTAATCGTTAAATATTATAATTTATTTCCAAATGAAGTTGTCAAATCCTTTCACATGTCTTTGAAAATAAGATAGGAGTGTCATCTGTTCAGGATGCTTTAATTGTCTCTACATTATGCCAAAACATCTGCTGATTCCAGACAATAGTAAAAACTCCATACTGTCAATTCAAAGAATGAAATCAGCTCAATCATTCTTCTGGCATCATGTAGCTCAAACAAACCTGTTGATTGGCATTGTTATTTTTCTTCAAGTCATTTTTGCTTAGTGGAAACACCAAGCTCATGTAGTTCCAAGTGGTCTAGCTTAACTAAATAAATTTCTAAATGCCTTTGCATTAAACATCTTTATTCATGGTGTATGAGTGTAAAATATATGTTATATTTATATAATTTGAATAAAGCATACTTTAAGTATATTTGGAAATAACATGATAAAATAGTAATGTTCACATTTAAATTACAATGCAACTTCCTAGGACTTTAGAAGTAGTACTAAATATTCCAAAGGGAGTGAATCTTATATACTTCAGTTGTATACTCATTATGTATAGTGACATGCAGGGGCAAATTTTTTTGAAAGAATGTCAGTTATACTAGGAGTGAGGATGACAAGGGAATTGCTTTCAAAAAATGTTCTACAGGAAATAAGAGCTTGGATGATACTCAGTGAATGCATATTGGTTAGACTAATTGACCGGGTAGTATATATGGTGAGACACTGAGCTGAGGTATATACAATAAGAAGTGGTATACAGCCCTGGCTGGTGTGGCTCAGTGGACTGAGCACCAGCCTGCAAACCAAAGGGTTGCAGGTTTGATTCCCAGTCAGGGTACATGCCTGGGTTGCAGGCCAGGTCCTCAGTGTGGGGAACATGAGAGGCAACCACACAGTGGTGTTTCTCTTTCTCTCTTTCTTCTTTCCTTCCCCTCTCTCTAAAAATAAATAAATAAATAAAATAGAAAAAGAAGTGGTATATATAATCTGTTAAGTCACTGTGCCCTAAAACAATACTTCTTCCTAAATTTTTGGCTAAGGGATGTTCCAGGGAAAGGAGAAAATTGAACAACAACAATGGTACATAGGGAAACAAATTGCCAGTTGTTTCATCCTCTACTTGAGTTTTTACCTTATGATTTTTCTTGTAAATAATTATTTTAGTGAACAAAATTAACTAGCTGCTTTTTATGTACATTTATATGTGTATAAATAACTAATATTTAACGTATTTTATAATATTTGTAACTTAATTCAATTTAATAGTAATAGACCTTTATGATGTTTCTTTACGAACATAGCATTAACCTAAATGCTTTACATTTCTTAGGAGTTGCATCAAGCAAATGGAGCAGATATTCATTTTACAGAAAGGGGAATAAAGATAAGAAGAGATCAATGGTTATAAAAATATTGATTAACCAATACACCCAAAAGCCTGGGGAAATAGAGGTATCACTAGTAGCTGTAAAAGATAAGCCTCAAAACCCAATTTTATAAAAGATTACTCATCAGTCACATAAATTAATATGTGTTCCAAATCTGTGAGTGTTTCTTTTAAAATAATAGAGACCCAAGTGTTTTATTTTTATTTTTAACTTTATTGAGGTGACATTGGTTAACAAAATTATGTAGATGTCAGGTGTACAATTCTATAATATCTCATGTGTACACTGTATTGTGTGTTCACCACCCCAAGTCAAGTCTCCTTCCATCACCATTTATCTCCTCTATACACTCTTCTACCTCTCCCCACATGAGTATAATGCTAAGGGAAATAAGTCAGTCAGAGAAAGAGTACTATAAGATTTTACTTATTTGTGGAATCTAATGAACAAAATAAACTAGCAAACAAAATGGAAACAAACTCATAGATAGAGAACAGAGTGACAGCTGTCAGAGGAGAGAGGGCTTGTGGGACACATGGTCTCTGATTTGTGGCTCTACTTTAAAAAAAAAAATACCTTCTAAGTCACTGTGTTTATTCACCTGAAGTCATAGCAGGGAAAGTGTGTGCAGGATGATGAATGGAGTTTCTTAAGAGACAGTCCTGGAAACTGCACATATCACTTTCATTCACATTCTGTTTTTAATAACTCACTCATATGGAGACACCTAATTGCAAGGGGGTTGGTGAAATGTATTCTAGCTATGTGCCCAAGAAGTATTGGGTTTCATGGGTGGCTAGTTAGGGTCTTCCACAAATATCTTATGTGGAGAACACTCCCAAAAGAGAAAAGCCAAAGTCTCATTCAGTCACTGTATCCAAACTCAAGTCCAGCATCTCTAGGAGATGTACAATTACGACTGTCAAATGGATGTGGCTCTCCTTTTAGAGATATGTGAAGTAAAAAGAGAATTTATGCTATAATAGGCAGAATAACACCTCCATAAGATGTTCAACTCTTAAGCCCCAGAACTAGTGAATATGTTAGGTTACATGGCAAAAGAGAATTCAGGTGGCAGAAATTTTCTAATGGGATGATTTTAAAATAAGAAAATTATCCTGGGTTATCTGGGTGCATGCCATGTAATCACAAGAGTCCTTAAAAGTAGAAAGTGAGCAACAAGAGAAGTCAGAGTCAGAAAAGGAGATGTAATGAGGAAATGACATCAGAGTGATGTGATGTGAGGACCCAGTCACATCCACTCCTGGATTTGAACATGGAGGAAGGGGTCACAAGCCAAGGAATGTGGGTAGCCACTGGAAGCTGGGAAAGGCAAGGAAATGTATTCTCAACCAGAATCTACAGAGATTACCTGCTGGTAATTTGATTTTGTTCCGGTGATACCTGTATTGGACTTCTGCCTTCCAAGACTGTAAAATAATAAATGTATATTGTCTTAAGCCACTGAAATTGTGGCGATTTGTTACAAAATCAATAAGAAATGAATACAGCTTTCTTCTTTCATAAATATCCAATATGCAAAGGAGGTGTTGGAAAAGGATAACTGTAAATGATTCCCACTTAGGAAAGGGGAAACTTGGAAGACACCCAGCAGTACTAGCTCACAGCCATGGTATACCCTTGAGAGGAAGGCATTGTCACCCCTTCCCCCTTTGCCCTGATAATAGGGAGATTTCCTTGATTACAGCTGATTTTGTTTTTTTGATAGCAAATTCTTTCTTTTTTAATAGGTAAGGCTCCCAGCTTCCACTTCTGCAAGGTTTCTCCTCTGTCTTTATTCTCTATCTGAAATGGACTTTGGGGATTATGCTTTCTATATATTTTATATAGTTTTTACAACCTGCTTCTTTCTCATGTAAATCAGGAGCCATGATAGTTTCAGCAGTATGATTAAAATAATATAAAATAATAGGCTTATTTTCTATTTGATTCCAGATAGCTCCTGTGACTATCCACAGGAAACCACATTCAAGTGGTTTCCCAGACAGAGCTAGAAGATGATGCATTTTCTGGTTGTACACTGGTGGTGTGTCGTAACCAGCTGATACTGGCTTTTGAGAATTGTTAAATTTCCAGGAATTTTGCAAGCCAGTTGACATCATGTCAGTAGGTTGAAATTGGCCATAGTGGGAATAGTTATATCACAAACATTGGCAAATACTATAAATCATGGGGTTTTTTACTTATGCATTTTTGAGACCCAAGTGTTCAAATTTTAATAGCACAAAAGCACCTATTTTCAACTTAATGTAAGCTAATTTGACTCCCCCTGTCAAATTCAGTTGGAGTATTGTATAATCTCATCACATCTGCAAAGCTGACATGTTATTCAGCTGAGAAGTCTTGCTGGGCCTTTCATTCAGTGACTTTTAAATTCTTCCCTCTTACTTTTTGGTACTTAGAATAAGTTAGCTTTTCCAGTCCTTTAAGGGCCTACATCTCTGAAATTGAAATTTCTCTGCACCCTAAACATTTCTGCTGGCAAATCAGCCAATTATTTCCTGATCTTACCTCCTAATAATGCCTTACAAAAAAACAGAAAGTAAATGTCAACCCATCATCACTGTCATTCAAGTTATTGCAGGCGACATTTTCACCAAATGTTTTCTCACTGCACCAGATGGCTCTCACTGTAATATTGATTTAACTGCCCAACCACTGTTCAACAGCTAAAGTACTCCATAAATTGTAAGGTTTTGTTAAAATATTGATAGAACCCCACATCAAATGATCAGTTTCTGTATTTGTTCAGATATCATTACCTACTATCAATGATGAAACCCAAAATTTCTGTGTCTTAATAGAGAAGTTCATCTCACAAGTCCCAAACTGATGTCTGTGCTTTACAGGTAGCTCTTGCTCAAGCCGTGATTCAGGAATCCAAGCCCCTTCTCTCTTTTGGCTCCCCTATATTCAAGATATTGCACTCTAGGTCACTGTGTTCCTCTGTCACCACCTGGCTGAGAGGAAAAGAGTGTGGAAGGTTATGCACAGATGTTTCTATAGGCTCATCCTGATAAAGCAGTATACTTAATTCCTGCTTATAGGTCTTTAGCTAGAAATCATTCACATGGGCACACTTTACTGCAAAGGAGGCAGCACCTGTGGATTAGCTGTTGAAAAACGCGCGCGCGCGCGCGCGAGAGAGAGAGAGAGAGAGAGAGAGAGAGAGAGAGAGAGAACTGAAATGGTGAAAAACCAGCCAGCCTCTGGAATAAGCACTTTTTATTGTTCCACTAAGAATTATATATGAATGGTTAATGTGTCCCTGTTATCTAATTTATCTTATTGTGCAGAATTTTACAATTTTGAATTAAATTGCAACACCATCATGCACTGTCCAGCCTGGATACTAATGGGATTTACATTTCTGAAAACAATTTTCTCCAAGGAAATTCATGAAATAGAAAGCATAGATTGTGCAATACCCTGTAAAACATTTATAAAACAGATTCAGAGTAAGCTTTGCTATCTCTGAAAACAATGTATAAATAGATGTATGTTAGAACCAGAGTTAGTTAGGCTGTAATCATTAGGCATATAAACCATATAATCTCACATCTTGTGTTTAATTTCTAATACCCTATGAAACCATAGTCTAGTTACTAAATCTCACTGAGTTACAATGTGTTCATCTGGAAAACAGGGATTAAAAACAGTAGCTATTTTATAGGATTATTATGCAGATTAAACAATCAAATGTGTATAAATCAATTAGCTCAGGACCAGATAAACAGTAAACATTGAATAAAACTTAGTTATTGATTATTGAGTATCCTTTCCGTTTGAATTACCAGCGCTGCAAATTGTCCTCTTTACGCCCGCCCTGTTATACTTTGGATGTTCAGGCTGCTGCACTCACATTTGATCATACTCACCTAGCACTTTTAAATCCACTGATAAAGTGAAGAATTTAATTCACATTTTACTTCACTGTCAAACACTGAAGATTTTCATATTTGTTTTTAGAAAGTCCATTATATTTTTATTTTCACAATTTAAATAGTTGCTTTCTTTATGTCTTCCACACATAGATTTCTGATGTGTAAGCAAACAACTAAAAACAACTTGAAACCTACCAAAAATAGGAAGGGTGACTGATCACAAACTGAAGAAGAAAGTAAATGGCATACCTACATTCATGAAAATGAATGAGCTACTGTGATTCATGTGATATTCAAATGAAATTCTGGCAATGCCTGTTTGAAGCCTGACAGGACAATGATTATTAACATTTTTAAAGTACTTCCTGTATGCCAAGCATAGAAGTAAGGACCATTTAAAATGCTGACACATATTAACTCATTCCCTATTCACAAACTCCCTAAGAATCAGGTACTGTTATTATCCCCATTTTACAAATGAGCAAACTGTGACATGTTAAAGATATGTAGATATAAAAGGGCTAACATGATAAAGTAAACATGATCTGGTTCTCCCTTTGTGTTCTACCTTTGCCCCCTTTTCTTTCTTTTTTACTATCTTTGAAATTGGACTAGCCAATAACCCACACAAGGCTTGCAAAATTTTGTAGTTGTGGAACAAGACTATTCTGATAGTTATCAGAACCTGGAAGAAGAGAGATGAAAATAAGAAAACTCCTGAACCATGGAGTTTGGTTAAAGTGAAAAACTGCAGCCTAAGTCAAAAGATATGGTGTTTTCCTAGCCTACAAACTCTTAGTCTTGCTTCCAGTGTGGAGTTACCTGGTCTAGTAGTGCTCCCTTATGTACATCAGCTAGATAAAGAGAGAGTTAACCTCTATTTAAGTCACTTAAACCATTTTCTTATGACAAAGATAACAATGCTAATAAATGATAGTGCAGGATTGACATGAACCCATTCAGTCAGGCATAAGCTTTGATGCCCTTATGCAGTTTATGCCTCTTTTCTTTTCAAAAATATTTTATGGAAATTTTCATGTGCACGCAAAAGTAAAGAGAATCCTGTAATGAATGAAAGCCCATGCAATGCACCTGTCACTCAGTTTCAACAATTATCAACTTCGTTAAATTATTTCATGTATTTTTTATGCTTTTTAAAAATATCCTTTATTTGTTTCATGTATTCTTCATCCCATATACATTTCTTTGTTTTCCTGGAGTCTTTTAAAAGAAATCTCATCATACATCATTTCATTTCAATCTGTAAAATCTTCATTAGGAATCATAAATGATAAGAGCATTCTAACATAACCAAAATGCTATTAGTACACATTAATATTAGCAATAATTAATATCATGTAACATTTAGCCCATATCTCACCAATGGTGCCAGATTTAATCATAGGTCTCAAAGTTGTCATTTTACCATTGAGTTGTTCAAATCAATGTCCAAAAATGCCTATATGTTGCTTTAGGTTGTTTTTTTTTTCTTAAGACTAATATACATGGTAACAATCTCTCCTTTTTTATGCCTTTTATTGGTAAAAGAAAACATGTCACTTGTCTTGCGGAATGTTCTACATTCCAAATTTGGCAGGTTGCTTCTTTAAGTTGTCCATTCCCTTGTTTATTTCTCCTATATTTTCAGCAAACTGATAGATGTAGAAGCCTGATTTGTTTTCAAATTTCATTTTTAGGAAAAAGTAACCTTTAATTTCAGTGATATTTACTTCCTATATCACATCATGAGACAAAAAGCCTGTTGTCCAAATGTAATGAATCTAATGTTGCTCAATGAATTCATGTTATGTCAGTCTGGTGCTCCCATTATAATTTTTTTCCATCAAGCTTTTACCTAAAAATCTTAGCATCCATTGATGATAGTTGTGTGGGTCCATTATCACATTACAGATTGGAAAATGTTGATACTTTAATTTCACATTTCCTCCTGCTTTTTAAAGCTAGATTTAGTCTAAAATGAACTTCTCCTTCATCATCTCTTTAGTCACCTTGAAGCACAGTTTGTACCAGAAAGTCAGAGAAATATTCTTGATTCTATCCCACTAGTTACAATTTATAAAGAAATGAGTTGGTCCTCAAGCAACCCCAATGGGAAATAATAAGATGTTTTGAGTAACTTTATGAATTCATGGATTTTTATATATTTCAAATACTTGCAGTTATTCTGTTTGATGGTCCATATGCTCTATCTTACAACTATGAAAGTCTTGTCAAGCTGACTCAAGTCTTTTTTACATGACCACCTTAGTCTTTAAAATCTTCTTTGCTTTCTGGCACAACAAGATATCCCAGAAATATCTTGAATACTTCTTGCTCTATACTTCTAATTAAGAAGTCCTCTTAGAATCCCTGATTCTATTTAATGGAAAATAGTTTTTGGAGCTCACGATGTAGGCCCCAGTAGTAATCATTGCTACTAATTTGTCATTTTCCCTAGGCTTTATCAATGGACAAATTTAGGAAATATGTATTTTTTTACAGAGAAACAAACCCTAAATTCATACAAATTTTTCTGATTCAAATTTAGTCACTTTACTTAAGCTGTTTTACTTTAAATTTGGCTCTCATTACTCTTATACTGAAAAATTTGGTTCCTAATGTCATTGCCCCACTTATGTACCTGCTTTCATTTATAATATACTTATAATACTTTCAAAATAACAATGTCAATATATTTTGCTGAGAACAAGAGTGCCAAATAAAGTTTAAAAGTTCTTTGTTTTTTTTTTGCACCTTCATAACTTTCTTTTAGTTTGTCACTTAACTGTACTCCACTAAAAGTATGTCAAAATATGTTGTTTGCAAATCACTTAATTTCTTCCTCACTGTGCTTATAACACCAGCCATATACAATTAGGTACATTTGTTTAGTTTGCTTCAAAGTTTTAGGACTTTTTTTTCTGTTCCAGTTTAATATCTGCAACTATGGAAAATAGTCAATATTGTATTCAAATTACATTCACAGAAATTTCACTTCCATTCTTACCCTTTTCCCTATTGCAGAGAGAGACTGAGAGAGAGAGGGACAGAAAGAGGGAAGGGAAAAGAGGAGAGGAAAGGAGATGAGAACAGATAGGAGGAGAGAGAATTTCTACGCCTTCTTCTTATGCTGTTGTGCACTATTCTAAATCTTGCTTTTGTCCTTTCACACTTTACACAATTACCATTCTATCAGTGTAGTGAGAATTTCCTCATTCCTTTTAAGCTGTTTATTCAGAGCATATGTGTATTTACTATATTTAACGACATTTTGCATCAGCAGAAACATTTTCCCATATTTCTATTGGTTTATTTGTCTTTTTTCTTTATAATTTTTAGAATATATTCATATAATGACAACATTTGCACTCTGAAAAAAAATGCAGGTATTTCCCCAAGATTATTATTAGTTTTGGACTTTTGTGTTAGAAATGTTGGGCATTCAAAAAATTAATCACAGTCTTCTGTAATTACATGTGGTATTCTAGGAAAGAAATTAATATCAAAAATCTATATGGCAACTTCATGATACATAATTTCCTGCTTTATATCTCATTTATTTTCATTACTTCTTTGTATGACTACACACTCTCAGCTGTGAACATGGGTTTCTTTTTAAGTACATAAATTATTTTCTTAGAAAGGGCTATTCAACTGCTTTGCCCATTTTTCTATAAGATTGTCTTTTTTATCCATAGGATTTTAAAAACAAATTATGAATATGAATGCTTTGTCTGATATGTATACTGTACATGTTTTCTCCTGGTTCATCACTTGCTTTTACCTTCTTCAATGGTGTTTCTTGTTTGTTTTTTACGAACAGAAATTCTTAATTTTAATAAAGTCCAATTTATCAAAATTTATTTAATACTTAGAGCTCTTTGTGTCAGATTTATGAAATATTTATATTCTCCAATTATGCAAAGTTCTTTCTTGCTTTTTCTACTATTTTTTTATTTTACTTTACCTTTTTTATCTGAAATCCATCTGGAATTGACTTTTTTGTTTATGGGGTGAGATGAAAGTAATTACTATGACTACTTGCTATCAAATTGATTAGCTCAATTTATTAACAAGATGTACATTTCTACAATAATATCTCCTTTGTCATGCATCAAATGACTGTACATATGCTGGTCTTTCCCTGAATTTTATTCTTTTCTATTCATCTGATTTGTCTGTTCTTGGACTCAAACCACTCACTCTTCATTAGTGTCTCAGTTTATGGTAGTTTCCCTAATCCAGTTTTGGTCTTCTTCAAAATTTCTGTGGCTATTCTTGCTCTTTTGAATTTCCCTCTAAATTTTAGCTTATTAATTCCACCACTACCTTACTAAGTTTTTTTTATTGGAATTGCATTGAATTTATAAATCAGTTTAAAGAGAATTGGCATGTTTACAATATTGAAATTAGCAATCAATGAACTCCCTCCCTCACCATTTATCTAGTCTTTTAAATTCTGAAACACATTTTATTAAATTAATTTCAAGGTGTTTTATGCTATTATAAATGGAATTTAACTGTATTTTTGTGAGTTTGTTACTGATATATAGATATGCAATTGGTCTTATGTATAATACCTTGTTTCCAAAGCAAGCTTCTAAGTTTTGCTAATTCCAACTTTTCCTTTCCCATCCCCCAACCCTATTTGCTTTATGCAGTTACTCCGTGTTCATTTTTCTACCTTTTTGTCTCCCCCTGAGACCTCTTAAACCCACTGTCTTCATTAAATTATCTATGTTAATAGAGAACAATACTGAAAACATTATTGACTGAAGTGTCAAGTAAATAGAAAAGCAAATTTAGGCAGTAAATAAATGTGATAAAAAACTTTTATAAAGTTTATTGTTGTCTTAATAAAATCAACTAGGACAAACAATAGGAACTTCTTATAGCAACTGAAGCCTAAATTCAAGGCAATATCAATATGAGGGAAGAAGGTTTAGGCATATGGAGAGGCCATATGTTAAATTACTAGCTTTTTAGAAGAAATATGTAAAAAAATAATAAGTTTAAGAACTCAGTACTGGTTAAGTATGCATGATTATGCATCTTAGGTTAAGAATAAGCATTATAAGAACAATGGTAGGAAGTATAACTTTGAAAGTGCAAGAAAATTCAGTCTCTTTATTGGACAGTAGAATACAGGAAAAAAGAAAATAAATAAATATAAAACATACAACATTATGACATTAATGGGCCTTAAAACATAAATTAAAATTAAATGTAAATAAATTTAACTTATTTTAAAAACAATATCCATGATTGGAAAAATCCATTAATATAAAGTCTTATAAGATACACACATAAAATAAAGCAAAAATATGTAAGATGGTTGAAAATAAAATAAATTTTAAAATATATGCTGTACAATTGAAAGCTAAAAGGAACTGGAGTAGCAGCATATGGCAAAATGATATTTATGACATTTTTCTTAAGGGACAAGAAAGGTATATCATAAAAGGAGTAATAAAGCAATAAAACATTCATAAACATATAAGCAACACTGAATATAGGTTGTAATTGAAAAAAAACATATAGCAATGTTAGGGTTGTTGGTGACACAGGCTGTGAAACAATTCACAAAGAGAAGAAAGCATAGAAGGTAAAGTTTTTATTCACTCTTCAAGAACGGAGAAGGGCATTGTGTGCAGAGATACACCAACACTGAGAGGTGGGGGCCTTGATCTTTTTATTGGATTATTAATGGGGTGGTTGTTTTTGTGGAGCCCCTAGGCTGCAGGGGGCATTGTAACACAGGAGATTTTGGGTGATTTTGCATGAGCTGCATTTTACTCCAGTGTTATTTTTTGCCTGTGGCTGTGGGAGCAGTTAGTTGTGTTCTGTTCTTGCTTTCCAGTAGTGTTCCAGTCCTGGGGACATGAGCTCAGAAAAGTACAATGGCAGTCATGTTTAACAAGGTCATAGGCCTGCTCAGCAAATGGTGCCATGGTAGCAAATAGCACTGACTCTATCCTTATGTATCCTAAACAACATACAATATAACCTCAAATATTATGTAGTAACATTTGATCAAATTAGAGATAACTTCAATCAACAATTACATTTGATATTTGACATTCTCAACTCAGAAATTGATACATCAAATAAAAAGAACTCAGTGAAAAAGAGAATAAAAGTAGAGAATAAAACTGAGAGCTGATTCTTTGAAAAGCTTAACAAACTCACAGATACAGTAAAAAAACTGATGGCTGCCAAATGGAAGGGGATGGGTGGAAAAGGTAAGGGGAGTTACAAGAGTCAACATAGTCACGGGAATATAAAATAGAGCATAGAGAATGTAGTCAGTGATATTGCAATAACTATGTATGGTGCTAGATGGGTAGTAGACTTAGCAGGGGGGATTGCTTCATAAATTATATAATTATCTAACCACTATGATACACACCTGAAACAAAAAGATTTTTTAGTTATTTTATTGTTGTTCAATTATAGTTGTCTGCATTTACCCCCCACCACTGTCCCCCACCCCAGCCATCCCCACCTCCCTTGCTTGCTTCCACCCCCGCTTGGTTTTGTCCATGTGTCCTTTAAAGTTGTTCCTGAATACCTTTCCCTCCTTCCCCCCAATATCCTCTCCCACCTCCCCTCTGGTTACTGTCAGATATAACCAGAAACATTGAAATTAAGAGCAAATAAAAAGGTTTTTTTAAATTCTTAAGTAAAAAAGAAGAAAGGCCTCTAGCAAGACTGATAACACACAAAAGAAGAAGATACAATTAAATAAACTATGACATAGGAGAAAAAAATAACTGTGGAAACACTTTACAATAAAAATAAAAAGATAATATTACAAACACCTACACATTCATGTTTGTTAAGCTATATTATTTCTAGAAAAATATATATATAATGCCAAAACTGTCACAAGAAATAAAGAACTTGAATAAACTAATCAATATTAAATAAATTTTAAACTTTTTGATTGAAATCTGTAGAATAATACATGAAAGTATACAAACTGTAAGTGAACAATGCAATGAACTTTCACCGAGGTAACACCACCCAGATCAAGAAATAGACATTACCAATATTCCAGATGCCCCCATCTTGCCCCATCCCAGTCAAAAACACCTCTCTTTAAAAGTAACCACTCTCCAGACTTTGGTCACCATTCATAACTTTGGACTATTTTTGATTTAATATAAGTGAGACCATATACTTTATACCCATATGTATGGTTTTTGCATTCAATATTATATTTCTGGCTTTCATCTAACCTAGAAAAGTTAGTACAAATTAAATAATTTTAATTGCTGTAAAGTATTCCATTGTATGAATTCAGCATAATTTATCCATTCTAACCTTGGTGGACATTGATATTATCTACAGTCCGTGGCTAGAAACAATTTTATATCACATCATGATTTTAAAACTAACTGCCATCCTGGAATAAATTATCTCTCATTTTGATGGATTATTTCCAGCAGAAGTTTTAAGTTTAATTTTTATCCTTTCATTTACTGTCTTCATAATCTTTTTCCCATAAAAATTAAGAGTTAGCATTTAAATTATGTTAAATTTTTATAACAAACTAATAGCCTGTCTTTATTTGTTACATATCGTAGAACATTAAAATGATCCTTACCTTTAAAGGATTATAAACTCTATAAAGTACATGTGCCTAAATTATCTTTAGAGTGACTAAGACTGCCTTAATATTTTCCTCAGCTTGACTAAGCTTAAGGCAGGTTTCGTCCTGATTATAGGCCCCGGATCTGCCTGTTCTTAAAGCATTTACTTTAGAAAATCTGCAATTGTAAATTGCCTCTTTTCTCCTTTAGACATAAAGGAAAAGTTTTCCAACTCATGAATATCTTTCTCAAGGACCCAAGAAGCATCTCTTTTAAATGTAATCATCAAGAAAGCTAGCACTGCTATCCCTTTATCTCTGTGGGAGGCTATGAGCCTAACTTGGATGAAAGTCGATTAGCAAATATAGGTGGACTAATCATACTGACCAGCCTTCCCCTAATGCCCTTCAGTACTTAACCACTCACTATCTCTCCAATGCTTAAAAAAATCTCCTGACTTTTGTTTTAGAGTAGTTGAGTTAAATCTCCTTCCCCTATTGTAATAGTCTTGACCCAATTTCAATGATATGAAATAAAATCTTCCTTGCCTATTTAACTTACCCAGTGCAATTTTTCTTTGACAGGAGAAATTATCATTTGGTTAATTCTTAATGCTCCATGGTTATTCATTGACTCATTTTTTTCTTGTGTCTTTTGAATAATTTTAATCACTTTGCCAGAGCAGAAAAATTACATTTTCTTAAAAGGTTATCAGTTCGCATGAGCATTCCACTTCTCTGTCATATCTACGTTTTGCCGTCTTCTAATAGGAGAGTTGATTAATACAATTCCTGACCTTCATCCATGAACTTTGATATGCCCTATTATAAATCATACCAAGTGTTTAATTTATTCTGTTGCTTGCAATTTTAGCAGTTTCAATTTTCTTTGTTGTTGTTGACCTTTACCTCAAACATCCTCAAATTGGCCTCAAAGTACACATGCCCAGTCAATTTCTTCATCATTAGTCACTCACTACATATCTAAAGAAAAAAAGAACCCCAACCTCCATAGTTAGGTCTGGTCATTCATAGGAGTGGAGGAACATGACCCAGCAGTAAGTTTGTTCGTCAAATTCCACTGGTTTCCAGTACAAAGACAGTCTTCTTCTTCCTTGGTGTTTCCGTCCCTATGTTTTCCAATATAATAGATTTCCCCTCTACTCAGTGCTATCCTTTTATTCACTTCTGACCTGTCCCAGATCTGTTTATCTTCTACAACATTTCCCTAATCTTTACAATAAAAAAGGAGGGAGGGAGAGCAGCTCTAAAATTTTCTTCTTTTTCAGTTCAGAAACCATTTCCATAAGCTAAGACTTTGAAATACCCCAAGGGAAAGAAAAAGCAAACCCAAGGTTCCCAGTGTAAGGGAAGAAAAATACCCTTCTACCCTCCAGGTTCTTGGCTGCGACCCCTGCTGCAATGAAAGACAGATTAGCAGTAGTAAAACAAACAGATATTTAATAACATGTATACCTCCTGTATACGTGGAGAGAGTCTGGAAAACTGAATAACTCCCTAAAAGTCCAAGCCTCCACCTTAAGTAACATCTCTAGGTAAAGACAAAATAAGGTGCAGGGTGCAGGGAACCACTAATGAGAGGGTTTCAGGCAAAACACAGTGAACAAGGGTAAGGTTGCTGTGCACATTAAAGTCCTGCCTTCTCCACTGATCAGAGTTTCTAGAGATTTAGTCCTTCTCTTCCTGTACAGAGAGGGAGACACCCTTACAAATAGAGATTCCCTTTACAAAGGTAAATGTTTCTTACAAAAGAGTAATTTCCACCACTCATTTTCAGAGCTTTTCCTGCATCTGCTGCTTCTTGAAAATAATCAGCCCAAAATAATCTTTATGTCAAAAAGGCTTCCCTCTGCCAGCTTTGATGAAGTCAAGCACATTGCCAACCACATTGCACATCCTTATGTTTGTTGGTTCTCACTCAATGGGTCATCTTCTTCTTTATATGAAAATTACATATAAAATAAAGAAATCGGCTATTTGAAACTTCTATGTAAACTTGATAACTCCCCATTATCCAGCTAATAAATAAATGTAGTCCCACCCCCAAGATCTTAAAACACTGTACTTGGCCACAGTACATGCACACTTTTTTCTTCCTTTAAAAGGTATTTCAAAGAAAAAGATTTTAATGTATTTTTACCAATGTTTCATGACTAAAATAATGTTTGAATTTTTTACTTTTGAGGCACCTGATCCCAAGAAGAAATTTGTGTCTGAAACCCAATCCTCTAAATGCCATTTATTTTTTTCTTAAACCTGATGATTTGGTGCCATTAGCTGTAGAATCAAACATCTATTGCAGGTGGGCAGATGGGAAAAGTAAAAAAAAAAATTATCTCCACATTAAAATAAAGTTGCTCACAGTCACAGTAATAATTAAACTTTTTTTTTTTTGCTTCCCTGAGGTTTTTCTCCCCGTTTACTAGTCTTCTCAGGGGAAATAGAATCAATAAAAGTTAAAACTTCTCTCAACTCTAGGCTTTCCTCTCCATCCCTGAAATCGCCACACATACCTCCCTAGGAAGTTATTCACTATCATTCATTTTCTAACCTGGTGTAATGATAAAATGCAGCTATAGACAGATCTGAGATGTAATCTGAACCTTGTAGTAGTTTCAAATCCCTTTGGAGGATCGTAGGTCAATAGTTTTCAAAGTACAGTCTTAGTACCAGCAGCAATAGTAATACTTAGGAACTTTTTACAAATGCGATTTTTGGGGCCTCGGAGTGATTCTATGCTTGCTAAAGCTTTGCAACTGTTGTCCCATTCACACAGCTTTGGCTAAATGCAATGAAAGAATCCAGAAACTGCTTCTTTGACTTCCTTGACTTTGGCTTATTGTTCAAAGGCCTAACCAATCATATATAGGGGAAAGAGCAGACAACTCTCACTGACACAGATTTCTTATGGAGAACTCTTTTAACAACCTAAATACCTCAAGTAGACAGCTTTACTTTCTGCATTAGTCTCACAGAGCTCTAAGCTTCCTTCTTCAGTTCTGGACGCCCCTTTCCAAAATCTAAACATCGTACTGAAGAATCTTGGTAATAAAAGTGAAGGGAAATGGGATTTGCCACCCCAAAATATCATTTTGGGAAATGGATTACTTTAAAGATGGTTATTTGTAAGAAACAAAAGACTCAGAAAGAAACTTTGACCCTCTGTCTTAACCTGCCTAAAGGGATTCCAATAGAAAAATCCAATTAAAGGAAGGGAGCATCACTTTACCATTGTAAGGAAGGAAAAATGTTCGCCTACTCATCCACGTTCTTCTGGTTGGTCTAATAATCAAACTAATATGAGACAGATTAGCAAGAGAAAAACAATATAAAGTATAATAACATGTATACCACCTGTATACATTGAAGAGAACCAGGAAAACCGAGTAACACCACAAAATGGTCCAAGAAACCACCTTAAATACCATCTCCAGCTAAAGAAAAAACAGGGTTAATTCCACACCTTCTTCACTTACAGTGAAAGCAGCCCTTCCAGAGGAATACAGCCTCACAGGTGGAAATTTCCTTACAATGTAAATACCTTTACAAAGAGTAACTTTTACTTTGATTTCAGAACTTCTGCCTTGCTATTTCTTAAAATTAATCAAGGTGGGAAATAGAGAATTATAAATTCTGAAAAAAACACCCTAAAATAATCCTTATGTCAAAGAGGGATACATTGTGTTCACAAATTCAGTTATACTACAAAACATATTGCTTATAAGGGCACCTGCTCAGTAAGGGCAAGCAGAAAGGTTGTTCTTCTTAGGTAGGGACACGAGGTGTCCCTGCCACCTCTAATTCATATGTTGAAGCTCTAATCCCCAGTGTGATGATACTTGGAGTCAGGGTGTAGGGAGATACTGAGGTTTAGTTGATGTCATGAAGATAAGGTGGCTATCATGCGATTAGTGTTCTGGAAGCACAAGAGACGAGAACTCTCTCACTACTCTGTCAGGGCACACGGAAAAGGAGGCCATCTGTAAGCAAGAAAAGGC
>PVIA01016320.1:0-19370 GCA_004024845.1 Tonatia bakeri | reverse complement strand
ACCCAGGCATGTGCCCTGACTGGGAATCAAACGTGCAGTGCTTTGGTTCACAGCCCGCACTCAATTCACTGAGATATGCCAGCCAGGGCTATCTTGTTTTTGTTAAATAGACCCCTTTAAAATTTCATATAATAAGGGCTTGGTGATGATGAACTCCTTTAACTTGAGCTTATCTGGGAAGCATTTTATCTGCCCTTCCCTTCTAAATGAAAGCTTTGCTGGATAGAGCAATCTTGGATGTAGGTCCTTGCCTTTCATGACTTGGAATACTTCTTTCCAGTCCGTTTTGCCTGCAAGGTCTCTTTTGAGGAATCAGCTAACAGTCTGATGGGAACTCCTTTATAGGTAACTGTCTCCTTTTCTATATCTGCTTATAGGATTTTCTCCTTAATTTTAATCTTGGGTAGTGCAATTATGATGTGCCTTGGTGTGTTTCTCCTTGGGTCAAACTTCTTTGGGACTCTCCAAGCTTCCTGGACTTCCAGGAAGCCTATGTCCTTTCCAGATTGGGAAAGTTCTCCTTTATTATTTGTTCAAATAACTTTTCCACTTGTTGCTCTTCCTCTTCTCCTTTTGGTACCCCTATAATTTGGATGTTGGAACATTTAAAGATGTCCTGGAGGTTCTTAAGCTCTCCTCATTTTTTTTGAATTATCATTTCTTCATTCTTTTCTGGTTGGATGTTTCTTTCCTCCTTCTGGTCCACACTGTTGATTTGAATCCCAGTTTTCTTCCCATCACTATTGGTTCCCTGTACATTTTCCTTTATTTCCCTTAGCAGAGCCTTCATTTTTTCATCTAGTTTGCATCCAAATTCAACCAATTCTGTGAGCATCCTGATCACCAGTGGTTTGAACTGTGACTCTGATAGGTTGGCTAGTTTTTCATTGCATAGTTGTGTTTTTCTGGAGCTTTCATCTGTTCTTTCATTTGGTCCTGACGTGCCTGTTATGTAGTGAGGGGCGGAGCCTTAGGTGTTCACCAGGGTCAGGTAACCCACGTTGCTGTGTTGTGACGCTGTATGTTGGGAAGGGGTCCGAGGGGGAACAATGGTGCTTGCTCTGCTCTATGCCAGATTTCAGTCACTTTCTCTGCTACCCACAATCATATTGGGCCCTTCTGGTGCTGATTGCTGTGTGGGTGGGTTTGTGTATGTTCTAGGACCCTGTGTGTCTCTCCAAGGAACTCTCTTGTCAGGCTATGAGTTTCTCTTAGTGCCTCAGCCCCCACAGGTGTTTTCAATCAGTGGTTTGAGGCTTCAGTTCTCTGTGCTAGAGCCCTGAGTTGTGCAGTATGTCCTGCTTCCCAGTTGTTTCTCCTGTTTTATCTGTGCACAAATGTGGGACCACCCAGTCCTCAATCTGCTGCCTCAGCAGGTCTGCCCGCTGCTGCCTTGCCCACCCAGATCCTCCAGCCACCACCTTGCTGCGAGTACTTTCTGTCCCACTGCTTATCTCCACCCCTCCTACCAGTCTGGATGAATGTGTCTTCTCTAACTCCTTGGTTGTTGGACTTCCATATAGTTTGATTTTCTGTCAGTTCTGGTTGTTTTTGTTTTTAAATTGATGTCCTTCTTTTGTTTGTGCGAGGAGGCACAGTATGTCTACCTACGCCACCTCCATCTTGGCTGGAAGTCCTGTACTATGTAATTTTTAAAACATTTCACTTATTATTTATTTTTTGAGAGAGGGGAAGGGAAGGAGAGAGAGAAACTTCATTCAGTGCCTTTTATACACACCCAGACTGAGGACTAAACTCTGAACCCAGGCATGTGCCCTGATCAGGAACTGAGCTGGCGACCTTTCGCTTTGAGGAATGACCTAGCCGCACCACTCAGGGCTGTACTAGGTATTTTTGATAAGTTGAGAACAACAGTTCTTCTGCCTCTTTGAGTTTCTTTGTGTTGTGTAGACTGCTCAATTTGAGTAGCCATCATGATGATAACGGGACCTAACATTTGCCGGTCTGGGGTTGGCATAATGATAGTGTGTGGTCGACCATTATAAAGATATTTTTCTAGTTGTCTAGGCTATAACTTTTGCTCTGCCTAGTTGTTATATGGCCCCACATCTGTTTTGTGGTCCCGCATCCATCTTGTGGCACTTACAAAATAAAGGAACAGGGCTTTCTTTATAACAAGAGCTTAACAAATCCCTAGTGGATGAGACAGTATGAAACTGTTGTATATGTTGAGAATTTGGGAATGTAAAGCAGATTTGTGGAGTAAACATTTGCTGTGAGGAGCTGAACCTCTTCCTCTGGTTCTGCGACGTGGAGACGGACAAGGTCACGACCCTGCAGTGGACCATCTCCTTCCAGATGTACATCCAGGAGTAGCATGGAGATTCTCTGAAGAAGCTATTTTAATATTGAAATTGGAAGAAAATTAGCAACATTTCTGGCATATTATGTTTTATTATTTCAAGAAAATAAAAACCCAATAGAAACACACACAAAAAAAGATTTGTGCAGCGTATGCAGAAGGTGCTGTGACTGATCCAATGTGTCAAAAGTTGTTGACAAGTTTTGTGCCGGAGATTTCTGGCTGGATGATGCTCCATAGTGGGGTACCAGTTGAAGTTGATAGTGATAAAATCAAGACATTAATTGAGAACAATCCACATTCTACCACAAGGGAGATAGCCGACATACTCAAAATACTCAAATCAAAGTTATTGGTGGGCGGGAGGGAAAGAAACAGTCATCAGTCACCTCTCTCATGCCCCAACTGGGGACCTGGCCTGCAACCCAGGCATGTGCCCATTAAATAACTGCACCAATTAACAACTCCCCATTTCCCACTGCCTCTATGAATCTGACTACTGTATGTGGGATCATACAGTATTTGCCTTGTTTTGATGGGTTTGTTTCATGTTGCATAATGTCTCCAAATTTCATCCATGTTGTAGAATGTGTTAAAATTTTCTTCCTTTTTACGCTGAATAATAGATTGTTGTATGGATATAACACATTCTGCTAATTTATTCATCCGTCCATGAACATTTAGGTTGCTTTCACCTTTTGGCTCTCATGAATAATGCTATAAATGTGAATGCCCAAAATTTCTTTGAGAACATCTTTTCAATTCCTCTGGGTGAGAAATGGAATTACTGAATAATAACATAATTCTATTTGTAATTTTGGGAGAACCATTATACTATTTTCTATAGCATTTGCACCATTTTAAAAGTAAAATAGCATCTGCACCATTTTACATTTCCATTAGCAGTGAATAAGAATGTTTCTAACTCTTAAGGTTAATGACCTGGTTTGCTTGCCTGGCATAGATTAAAAGTAGTAAACTAGAAGGATATGCAGGTAAAATAACAGCATGAAGTATCATTTAGAAATCTTGAGTGACAAGAATTCTAAGAAGTAAAATTAGTACTCAATTATTACAGTATTCAATAATGGATAGTCTGGAGGTGTAATGAAAAAGTTTGATTTCCTTTGTATAAAGATGCAAGCATCTATATTGTTTTAGAAAAACATCCATTGATAATCAATTATATTAAGGTGTTTGATTTTCTTATTATTTCAAAAACTAAGAGTTCCATGGAAAATGATGAAATTTTTCACAGGATTGGTCTTTAAGGAGTTAATTTTCACTTATCCAGAAATTTCATTTATGTGGAATGGAGCTCTTCCCTGTAATGCCGCATAGTGGGACATTACTATTTCCATATATAATAATGCATCATACAGATGACTTTGCAAATATAAATCATGATATAATAAGAACAAATACTGAGCTAAAACAGTATTTTCAGTTAATGTTGTTTGTGTGGTTGTGACATGATTATTGATTAAATTAGAGGACATCCACTGAGCTAGGGAAAATGTTGTGGAGTTTAATATTAAAATGTGAAATAGTATACTTGAGCGTGGAAATAAAAATCAGTTTTTGGGATACTATAGGCTTCCTAAATTTGCATCCTTTTTCCTTTCATTTCATATTTATTCAACACAAATTTACAAGCCAAATCCTTGAATGACAACTCTAACAATCACTTTGGGGTGGGGGGGCATATGTTGAACTGCCTTGTGTACAGAGCACTAGGAATGTGAAAGAAATGCAGAGGTGACATTTGCTCTGAGGAAGGTCCTGACATAGTTATGACACACAAGGGGCATTATTACAGTGTGTGCAGGGCTGCACCTGGGAGGAGGGGGTGGGAGTCAGAGAGAGATGTGCACTCCATCCTGTGCAGGAGCGACTGTGGCCACCCCATCATAGGTGGCTAGCTGCCTAGCTGGCTAGCTGACAGGCTTGTCCAGAGACGGCCCAGGCCAGGGCATGGCAGCCAGCACTGTAAATGGAGGGGAGGTCCCCAGGAAGCGAGGGTGGGCTGTGAGTCAGGAGTAATGTTCATCAGGAAGCTTGTTTGGGGGTTCACCAACAGAGACTGAAGTAGGGGGGGCATCAAGATTCAGGAGCACACAGTGATCTGACTGGAACAAAGAAGCAATTAATAGTTAGAATAGCAGAGATTCATTGATGGGTGGGGGGAATATCACAAAGAATGAGGCTATAATTTCATACCTTGAATTGGGAAAATGCTACCATTACTTGGTGTGCTATACCTCATGATTCCTTTGTAAAGTAGGTGTGTCATTCCAGATTCATGGATGAGCAAACTGGGCAGCGAACCCAAGTCCCCTTCAGTCACGTCAACACCAGGAGCTGAGCTAGAACTGGAAATTACTTCCTTGGAGCTTTTTGCCATGAGGTGAGCCTTGATACTGTAATTTTCCAGTCCTAAAAATATTTTCATTGCTAGAAAAAGTTTTTGTTTCTAATAACATACTATGTTTTGATTGGCCTTGGGTTATAGGGACTAAAGTGTAATTTGTACAAACATAGCCATTAAAAATCATGGGTTTCTTCAGAAATGTTAGCTTAGGAAGTGGCCTGATTTTAAGTGACTTATTATTTAAACTCTATTTAGAGACACTGGGTTTTTGGTGACTTGCACTGAGACTTCTTTTCAGTAGTACAGATTCTATATTAACCTTTAAAACTAATTATCTGGATTAATGATTTTTATCTAAAATGAAAATATCTCTTTTTTAGGCAACGAAAAGGAGCTTTTCATGTATGTTTGAAGCCTCAGTGGAGATTTCAAAAAATAATCACTAAAATGTAAGACTATCAAGATTGCTTATATTATTTAAGTCTTTAAAAAATAACTAGATTGATAGGCAATGAGTCTTGGTCAACTGAAAGTTTACTTATTCAGTAGTTGAATCTTTAAACCTGAGTTATTTCTATGTAGTCAGAGACAAAATAGCCCAAGGCACTGCTATATTCTAGAATGTTCTACAAACAAGTATAAGATCGATTTTTAAATGTTCTAGAGCTATAAGAATTTTGACTTTCTGTCAAGATCATGTTCATTTTTATAATACTTTTTAAATGTATTATGATACATGAACCACATCTCAATTGGTTAGGACATAAGATGATGCTCCAACTACTATAAATATTAGATACTATAAGAATTAGCTAGGAAAAAATTAGCTAGAGCATTGTTTTTTGAAGCATAAAGAACCTCTAATTTTTATGTGCCCTCAACTGATCAACACTGCTTATTGGAAGTATTATCAAAATAGACTCTAGTTAGGTATGACTTGATTCTGATACTTGCTTTGCTTTCAAGAGAGTAATTTTTAAAAACAGACATAATATTTAGCTATTTATATTTACAATACCAGAAACAGCAATCTATTCCCCCCCCCATCTTAATTAGGTGTGGATTTCAGATCATACTTACTTATGCTCTACACACACAGAATGGATGTGGGGCAATGACATCCCGTGTAGTTCTCTTAGAGTTTTGAGAGCAGTTTTAAAAATATCACTCATATATGGCTAACTTTGTTTTCAAGAAATATTTTCAATTGATATTCTCAAGGTAAAATTAAGTAAAATTCACCCTGGCTGGTGTGCCTCAGTGGATTGAGCACCAGCCTGTGAACCAAAGGGTCACCAGTTTGATTCCCAGTCAGGGCCCATGCCTGGGTTGTGGGCAAGGTCCGCTCTAGGGGTGTGTCAGAGACAACAGCACATTGATGTTTCTCCCCCTCTCTAAAAATAAATAAAATCTTTTAAAAAAATAAGTAAAATTTAGCTGCATTGATTTTGAAATTTGTTAGCCACAATATTAAAAAAAATCTCATTGGGAAAGAAAGCCATTAAAGATACTACATTTTTTAATTTTGTGTTTATCTTCATTTAGCATAATTAAATAGGACTTTACAGTAAAATATTTTGCATCTTTTTTAAGTGTTCATATTTATCATATTATTTTTCTGTTTTTCAACCTTAAAATGTTTGAAATATTCTTTAAACACTGTTTTTCTATAGGAGAGACAGACTTCTTTGAGAATCCTGTCTTAAAACACAGAAGCCAAGATAGTTGTCCAATTTATTATCCAGAGTGTTAATGTATTTTCATTGTAGTCTTTGAAATTAAGACAGCTAATAGTATCTAGGTTTGATTTCTCAGGAGGCAGAGTTAATAGTAAAGTCTGTTTATATTGTGAATTCTCAAATTTTCATTCTTTATTAACTGACTTGAGGGCAGCCCAGTACATGTGACATTTGCATATATACTGTGACATCATAAACCCCATAGCAAGGAACCTGGCTTCCGACTAAAGTTAATCTGCTAGGTGTTAATCAAATGCTGTGTTACACGTTACGAGGTTTTCCTAGTTATAAATGACATTATTAGGGTTTGTTTTCAAATTGCAAAGCCAAGTAAGGCTGTCAGTTGCGGCATCATAACTTACCTCTTCAGGTCAGCTACTGTCTGTATTGGGGTTTTCGGTGGATGTGGTGGCATCAGCATAATCTATGTTTCAGGCATCCCATAGAAGAGGATTATTCAGGGGAGCTGGAAAAAAAGGTAAATTATGTGTCTTATGAGTTCTTTCTACACACTTTGAGAGCCTCCTAAAAAGAGGCTCTATACAAAATACAAAATACATCCATTTAATAGTTTTCCAGTAGGCGCCTATCTGATGAGTGTGGTGAATGCACTCACAGATCTTCCTATGGCTTTTTCCCTCTCTTCCTTTAGACTTTTTGGGCAAATGTTCCCTCTGACAAGAAGCTTTCACACTGAGTATATCCTAAAGAGCCTCCTTCCACATTCCTTTGTCATTCTTTGATTATTTACCTTGCTTTATTTTTCTTTCGAGAATTTAGCACCATCCCCAATTACATATCTGTTTCTTCATCTGTTTTCTGTCCCCTCCTGATATAGGAGTGCAGAGACTTCTCCTTGCTCACTGCTGTATCCCCACTGTCTAGGCCAGTCCACATGGCGTCTCCCTAGTCTCTGTGAGACTTTCGCTTATTAGAAAATATTATAATATTCACTCTTGGAGTGAATATCTGATGTTTATAAGAAATTTTCTATTTCTACCTTCCGTATGCATGTTTTACTTCAAGTGAATGGAATTTTGTCTCTGTAACAGTGGTGTCTTTTAGGAAAGAATTAGTTCTCATCTCTTCCCAGAGCTGCTCTAGAACTCGATTCGTACATTGTGAATAAAGTAACTAAAATACTCTATAGGTTACACTTTGTCAATATTTTCTCAGATATTTATTTCCTGTCTGAGCTTTAACTCAAGCATGAGTCCCACAATTTTCCTTGCCTGTTAAACATTTCACCTTGCTGCCCTACCATTGCTTTCAGCCTAGCCCTACCTAAAACTGAGTCTACTGCCTTACCCCAAACAAAAAGATGCTTCTTTAAAATTTGCTCATTTTGCCATTGCAGCCATCATGCATCTTCAGTCATTGCCTGTGTTTCTTTCATACTTTCTGTGTAGCATGCTTCAAGGGTGCATATATTCAGTTGTGGCCCATGTGATTAGTATAATAATGAAATAATACTAAGATGTTAAAGGTAGGGAGCCACGTGAATTTTTTTTTTATGAATTATAGCGAAATTTAGCCTGTTAAGTTTACCGGCATAATTATAGGCTTAATGCTAGTCACTTAATGACAGTCTCTTTTGGCAGTGAGAATATAGAAGGCCTGTTAGGCTCTCTAGATTTAAGGGGTTTTGTTTTTTATTTTGTTTTTGTTTTTAAGGATACATCTGAATTCTGACTCTAGGATATGTCACTTGTGCTGGTGCTTAGCCTTTATTTTAGTAGTTTAGTGACAGTGTTGTCTCATGAGCTTTTGCATGCCCAGAGTTTGGACATAGGGAAGTTTCATCGTATAGCTTATCCCCAGAATTCTAGGAATACAATTTTATATTAGTGGGTACAGCTCCTTTTCTGTAGCAGGTATCTTGACACTGAGCCATTTTGATAGAGCTATTATTTAATAAATTAAAATCCTGAAAGTTATACTTGAAGTCTGCCTCAGTGTCCTGTTTTTGAAGCTGTGAACCAGGGCCTCGAGCCCCCATGAGGAGTGAGCAACAGTTTTCAAAGTGTGTGCACCAAAACCCAGGGGAGGTTGAGGCCTCTTTCTGGAGATTTGGGAGGATAAAACTACTTTCACAATGTGCTAAGATCTATTTTCCTTTTTCTCTGTGTTTTCATTTGCATTAATGGTGCAAAAATAATGGGGGTAAACCGGCGTACCTTAGCAGGAATCAAATCAGTGGCACCAAACTGGATGGTAGTCATTGTTTTCTTTACTGCCATTCACTTGCAGTGAAAAAAAAAGCCAATTTCATTCAGGAATATTCTTTTTTTTTTTTTTTAAAGATTTTATTTATTTTTAGAGAGGGAAGGGAGGGAGAAAGAGAGAGACAGAAACATCAATGTGTGGTTGCTGGGGGACATGGCCTGCAACCCAGGCATGTGCCCTGACTGGGAATCGAACCTGCGATGCCTGGTTTGCAGCCCGCGCTCAATCCACTGAGCTACACCAGCCAGGGCCATTCAGAAATATTCTTGATGAAGCAGTAAATATCACCAGTTGTATTAAATCTTGACCCTTAAGTACATGTTGTCTTAATATTTTCTGAGTTATGAAATTAGGACATTCACTGGAAGCATTTCTTCTGCATATGAAGACCGATGGCATTCTTGGGGGAAAAAAACAACACTTGAGTTTTTGTTTGAGTGGCAAGAGGAACTAGCGAGGTTTTTTCCACAGGACATCATTTTTCTCAAAGAAGGACTAATAACCAAACTGTTGCTATTCAAACTTACTTGATAAAACATTTTATCAAATGAATGAGCTTGTCACTTCAAGGAAAACAATTGATAGTTTTTATTGCCAAAGATAAAATTCCAGATTTTAAGCAGAAATTTTGAGTTTTGGAAAACCTGCATCTGCCATTTTGAGCTTGACAGCCTCTGCACATCTGCCTCTGAGCAGAGACCATCAGCCTCGGTTTTCTGACGAGACCGACGTTGGCTTTGGTGAATGTGCTTTCCTGGTGGTGTAGAATAAGTCACAGCCTTTTTTGTGATTATGGAGCCATAGGAGTGACTGCAGTTTCATCAGTATAGAGACAAGGCATTAGTTTATGTCCGGAATAATTCCATAATATCATGTTGAATGTTTCATTTATTAAAAAATAATTCCTTTATTGAAGTTCTGCCTCCAATTTCTCTTAAGAAATGAGAGAGGGTAGCTTATACTCTGGCCTAAGTAAGGCTTCACTGTTAGTAGTCGTGAGATAGTAGTGAGGTAGTTTAACTGCTTTAGAACTTTGTGCTTGGAACATTCTTAGCCACCGAAGCATGGGAACCAAAAGCGAGCAGCGTGGGTTCTTTACTATGTATCACATCAGAGAATGACTGTTCTAGGACAGTGACTACCTCCTAATGGTAAGGTCCCTGACTTGCTTGTTATTTCTTGGAAGCAGGAAAAATAGTCTGGTCATCATAGCAATGGTATTTCTTTTTAAAAAAAGGCAAAAAGAAAAATTAAAAGGTCTAGCCTTATTCCTCAATGATGCTCATTTTCGCAGGTTTCTGTAGTTGGAACAGGCACCGGAAGAGGCTCCCCAGCTGTGACTCTAGTACAGTTACCTTCGGGTCAGGCTGTCCATGTCCAGGGAGTAATTCAGTTATACAAATACATACAAACTGTTCGGGTTAGCTTCCTTCCCGCATGATTTGTCTTTGAGTTTCTTGAGCTGGAGCTTCCTTTTTTTTTTTTACTAATTTATCATATTTTCATCGTGTAGCTTTTGTGCTCCGGTTGTTTTATTAGAGATTTGGAGGAATTTCCTTTTATATGTGAAGCACATTGTACTCTGCTAGACACATAGATTTGACTAAGAGTTGCCGTTTTTTTGTCAGCTTTTAATTTGCAGGATGAGTGATTGCCAAATGAATAATTCTTCAGGTTGTTGTCTGCTCAAACTTGGATTTATTTAACAGAGATCTCCAATGGTGCTTAAAAATATTTGAGGATTCTTTGGAGAAGATGTCTGATAAACACAGTAATGTAAAGTTTATAGTATTGATGCTATTTTCATGAATACTCACATTAGTATGTAGGTAGAAATTTAAGTTTATTTTTGATTCAATATGTGTAATCCATAGAAAATAATGATGTCATTGTCTCTTGGTCTTATGTTTATACATCATGTACCCCTCTTAGATTTAACCTTGGTTTTGTAGATGTGGTTGGTATTATGGTTGTGATTCAGAGATGTGTTTTATTGTTATCAAGGGAACATGTCTCTGGATGTGTTTAACCCTCACCATCTCTGGGTTTATATCCTTAGCATTTCTTGAAGCATACTTGTTTACTGAATTTACTTCTCTTTTTTTTTAATGTCAGTTTGTTATTGTCCTTTAAATGTTAAAATTATCTGAACCTAATTGACGACAAGAATACCTTTGAGGAAAAAGTAGATGTACTAATTTAGTCTTGTTCTTTGCTGCATATTTGGTATAATTTATTGCAAAATGAGAATGGGGTTTGCAACATAATATTTGAAGTAATAAACCCCCACACAGTAAAAGCTTGGTTATCTTTGAGGCACCACATGTCTTAATAATTCTCAGCATTGTCTCCCTCCCCCGACTTGATGACCCTTGGTTCCAAGAGTTTCTGACTCTAATTATAAAACAAGAAAGTCTTTCCAGTCTCGTTTTTGTATTTTGACTTATATTGGGGTGCAGGTGTTTCTTAGTTTTAACCTAGCTGGTACCAGAAGAAAGTATTTTCTTGTATTCACAAGGGTTTTCTTTTTTTATTTTTGTGAAACAATGATTTAATTATCTTCGTACAGCTAGGTGGTAGTGGATCTTGTCTTAAAATTCCTGCCTGTTAAAGAATGGGCAAGTCCCTTAATCTCTTTGCGTGAACTTCAGTTTTTGCCTTTCTGAAAATTAACAGCCTACCTCACACAAAGAGGTTGTTAGGATTATGTAAGAGATGTGTGAAAGCCCGGTGTAAAGTGATAAATGTTTGGTGGTGATGTTGCAACATTTTTTTCTAATAAATTCTATTTGTTGGCTAGTATGCTTATTTGTTGGGTGTCTGTGAACAGAGATGCATGGTCATGTGTGCAGGTGAATGTGTATGCTCATCCATGTGCTTGGGAAGTATATATTCCTTCTTATATTGTTGACATTTTTTTTTCTTTACCTGAGGACTTTTTTTTATTATTGCTTTTAAAGAGAGAGGAAGGTAGAGAGAGAAACATTCATGTGAGATAGGAGCATTGATTAGTTGCCTCCTTGACTGGGGATCACATGCGCCCAAACTGGGGATAGAACCTGCAACCTTTTGGTTATGGAATGGTGCTCCAACCAACTGAGTCACACTGGCCAGGGTACATTGTTTATAGTTTAATAAGCTCTTTTGATTTTGTCCAAATCAAATTCCCACATAATCATAACATTAAGTAAAGTGAGTTTATTGTAAACACCTAACTGTCCTGGACCTTGAATGATAAATGGCTATATATAATGAGAGCAGTCACGTTGAAGAGAGATTTTTTATTTTAATTCTATGAATTTGTTTAATAATCATGTTGTAATTTTATTACTTGACTTGAAAAAAATGAAATCATGCTTAAAACTCTGATCTTTTGAGGAGAAATTCCTTATTTAGGACTTCAACACCTATCGTTATCAAACCTTAACAGCGTGTTGTAACATAAATCCTAACTGTAACCAGGCTTATCTGTTTAAATGTTCTTTCATCCTGGGACCTATCTAATGTCTAACCTGAAGACCCAGCTCATGTCAGCTGTGGTGTTGCAAAAAGGGCGATGAAATTGAGACTTTTTTTCTGCCTCTATCACTCATTCTTTCTCTGCTGGATTTGTGAAGGGACCTTAGGTTTTATGTATCATATATTTAGGCCTTTCCTGTGAAGTCTCACTTGACATTCCAGCCACTATTTACTTGCATTTCTGTAGTATTTATTGCCTGTACTGTTCCTTTCCATACGCACTTGTCCTACAACTGAAATGCTTGTCTCTGTGCTTCCTTTTCTAAGCCAGGCGTGAGCTCCATGAGTGCGGGTTCAGTGTGTTTTCCTGCTGGGTGCTTCCCTGTGCCTGGCTTAGTACTGCTGCACACAGAGACCCTTAGTTGCGCTGTTTTGAAAGAAGGAAATCTTATTGTTTATAATGCATTTCAGAAACTCTTGTATTATAGGTAGCAACAATTGCAGAGACAGATGAGTCTGCAGAATCAGAAGGTGTAATTGATTCTCATAAACATAGAGAAATCCTCTCACGAAGACCTTCCTATCGGTAAGTTAAGTTTCCACTGTAATGATGCTTTGTTTTTTCAAAAAGGAGGAGTCATTATATATCAAACTAATTCTTCCACTATAGCTTTTCTGTTTTAAATCTCATTTATAGATCTTAATTATTTGTATTGCTAAATTCTGTTTTAGAAAAATACTGAATGAACTTTCCTCTGATGTGCCTGGTGTTCCCAAGATTGAAGAAGAAAAATCAGAGGAAGGAGGAACACCACCTCACATCGCTACTATGGCAGTACCGGCTAGCATATATCAGACTAGCACAGGGCAATACAGTATGTATGCTGCAGTTCGATACCATAGAGTGCCAGCTTTAAGACTTTTCTCATTACATGGAAGCAACTCGGGTTTTGCATTAAACTGGTCCATTTTAAATCATAATACCTAATCTGTATATCAAAATGAAAAGTACATGTTAAAGAAGTAAGAGATTTCAATTGACAGCTGTCATACTTTTGAAAGGTAAAAAATTTTTTTACTGAATATAGAAGGAAATGTTGAGTTTAAAATAAAGAGAGTATTTTTCTTATTTATATGTTTATATTGCTGTTTAGTAAAAGTTTAAAACTTAATATGTCATTGCCTTTATGATGCATGCAAACATAAGATATAAATGTCTGTATTTCATTCTTATTGGCTTTTACTACTGACAATTACATTTTCTATTTACTAATTTAAAAGAGGCATATATGTTCTCTAAATTATGTTTTAAATGTAATTCTGTTGTCACTATTCTCTACTGTGTTGATTTGTGCTGCAGTTTTTCCTAGATGACAAGGAAAAAATGATTAATGTTTAAAACTACAATAATTAGATCATTGTATTTAAAATTTTATTTTTCTGTGCATTTTAAGTATATTTTATTGCTTATGCTATTACAGTTATTCAATTTTTCACCTCTTTATTTCCCTCCACCCTGCACCCTCCTCCCTCCACCATTCCCCCCACCCCTTAATTCATGTCCATGTGTCCTACATATAAGTTCTTTGGCTTCTCCATTTCTTATGCTATTCTTAACCTTCCCCTGTCTATTTTGTGCCTACCAGTTATGCTTCTTACTCCCTGTACCTATCCCATTCTTACCCTCCCCCATCCTGCTATTAACCCTCCATGTGATCTCCACTTCTGTGATTCTGTTCTTGTTCTAGTTGTTTGCTTAGTTTGTTTTTGTTTTTAGGTCCAGTTGTTGATAGTTGTGAGTTTGCTGTCATTTTACTGTTCATAGTTTTGAACTTTTTTTTCTTAGATAAGTCCCTTTAACATTTCACATAATAAGGGCTTGGTGATGATGACTTCCTTTAGCTTTACCTTATCTGGGAAGCACTTTATCTGCCCTCCCACTCTAAATGAGAGTTTTGCTGGATAGAGTTATCTTGGATGTAGGTCCTTGCCTCTCATGACTTCAAATACTTCTTTCCAGCCCCTTCTTGCCTCCAAGGTTTCTTTTGCAAAGTCACCTGACAGTCTTATGGGAACTCCTTTGTAGATAACTGTCTCCTTTTCTCTTGCTGACTTTAAGATTTTCTTTTTGTCTTTAGGCAATTTAATTATGATGTATCTTAGCATGTTCCTCCATGGGTCCAGCTTCTTTGGAACCTTCTGAGCTTCCTGGATTTCCAGGAAGTCTATTTCCTTTGCCAGACTGGGGGACTTTTCTTTCATTATTTGTTCAAATAAGTTTTCAATTTCTTGTTCTTTCTCTTCTCCTTCTGGCACCCCTATGATTCTGATGTTTGAACATCTCAAGTTGTCCCAGAAGTTTCTAAGCCTGTCCTCATTTTTTTTTTTTAATTCTTGTTTCTTCATTCTGTTCCAGTCGAATACTTATTTATTCCTTTTGTTCCAAATTGTTGATTTGAGTCCCAGTTTTCTTCCCTTCACTGTTGGTTTCCTGTATATTTTGCTTTATTTCACTTTGCATAGCTTTCATTTCTTCCTTTATTTTGCAGCCATACTCAACCATTTCTGTGAGCATTCTGATTATCAGTGTTTTGAACTCTGCATCTGATAGGTTGGCTATCTCCTCATTGCTTCATACTTTTTGTGGTGTTTTGATCGATACTTTCTTTTGGGCCATATTTGTTTGTTTTGGTGCACCTGTTATGTTGTAAGGGGTGGAGCCTTAGGTATTCACCAGGGTGGGGCAACCCACTTCTCTCCATTGTGGTGCTGTCTGTGGGGGAGGGGTCTGAGAGGGAATAATGCCACTTTTCTGGCTCTTGTCCCACTTTCAGTCACTTTTCCCCTGCCCAGTGAATTGGGTCCTTCTGGTGCTAATTTCTGGGTTAGTGGGTTTGTGTATGTTCAAGGACCCTGTGGATTCCACCAATGGACTCTCCTGTGAGACTGGCAGTTTCTCTCATGGCCACAACCCCCACAGGTTTTAACAGTCAGAGGTTTTGAGGCTTTATTTCCCTGGGAACCCTAGGTTGTACGGTTTGTCTCGTTCTCCAGTTGTTCCTCCCAATTTATCTACATGTGAATGTAGGACTGCCTGGTCCACCAGCCACTGCTTTGCTAGCCTGGTCTGCCAGCTGCTGCCTTGCTACGCACCCCATCGCCCAGCTTCCCATCTCGCCTGGTTGCCTGTCTCACCCCTCCTACCAGTCTGGATGAATGTTTCTTCCATACTCCTTGGTTGTTGGACTTCCATACATTTCAATTTCCTGGCATTTCTGGTTGTTTTTTGTTTTTAAATTGGTTGTTGTCCTTTTGTGTATGTGAGGAAGCAAAGCATATGTACTTATGCTTCCATCTTGGCCAGAAGTCTGTATTTGACATTTTAAACACCAAAAACTCTAAATAAATATATAAATTCACATTTAGTCTTGTGCATTTTAGTGGGCTGTTCATCTGTGCTTTTTGCTTTAAACACAAAAATTTTCCCCCAAATCAAGACCATTTGATAAATAAAAATACTTTAGTGAAAAAGGAGATCTAAGAAGGAAAAAAGGAGATCTAAGAAGAAAAAAAGTCCTTTTCAGCAAAAGGACTGAAAAAGTATAAAAAAACAACCAAAGCTGCTCAGGTACTAGAATATGTGTGATAATAAGGACTGTGTTGGTCCAAAAAACAGAGTTAATATTTTGGATATGGTTTCTGTTTTCCTTTAAAAAGTAATAATGCCTAGAAAAATCTCAAGTCTTAATTTAAGATGTAGCTGTTAAAGCAAGTTATAATGTCATTTAATCTATGGGAAAACCTAAAGAGTCATTAGTTTTTTAGGGTTTTTCTTACAGTGATGGTGGATTTGCAGCACCTTTAGTAGGAGAGTGTTTAATACTGTAAAATTCAATTTCTTAGGTAGCCCCTACCATAGTACTTGGCATAACTGGGCTATAATTTGTCTACAACCTCTATAGGATGGTGAGTGGACATGCCTGAAAGTCCATGTTAGGAAAGAAAAACTCCACACTGTGTATAAGAGTTGGACCCTGAGGTTATCACTGTCTTTTTTCTTTTGTTACATCACTGATTTGTATGCCTTTCTGTCTGGCTCACTGGGAACACATGGTAGTAGTTGTAGAACTGAAAATCAGAGTTTTCTAGCTGTGAACTTGGCAGAGCAGCACACTAGTCACAGGAGTGGCGAAGCTCCTCCTGCCCTTGGCCCCAGAGTGGCTGTGCAGGGCTTATGTGGACCTGCTGGAATCTCCTGGCTGGTCAGCTGTACACATATTATCATATCCTGTTTGTGCTGTGATGGAAAAGGTTGGGAATTACTGATGTAATATATAATGTTCAGACACCTTAAAGTTTGGGGAACTAACTATCCAAGATACTGTCATCTTGAACATCACCTGGCATATCCTAATGCCACCTAGGAATTGGTAAAAGCAGTGACCCCTGTACAAGGTGATATGGATGAGGATGATGTGGGTTAATATGCTTGGATTATTAGCTGAAAGTTTGACTCATGAAAACATCGGGTTGAGAGAATGTTGAAGCTATAGATGATGTGGAGAAGGCATTCTGGTCCTGTCATTTGCCAACTGCATCAGAGAGAGCTTTGTTTTCCCATGTCAGGTGTTTGGTGTTTGAAGTGGGCATACTAATAGATTGGCAAACTCTGGGGTTAATAGAGGACACAAGATAACAGAAGTGGGGAAGAGAAACATACTACTTACATGTCACAGAGAAATGTCAGCTAGCTGTGGCCATGTCTCAGTTCTGTTTCCGAAGTCTTTATTTCCATGCTCTTCCTGTGGCTTGGAGAAGAGAGCTCAGCATGAGTCACCACTGTGTCCGGGGGTGAGGGGCGGGCAGGAGTGCAGGCAGGAGCTCTGCTTGAGAAGGAGGAAATCCAGTGTTTAGAAGTCAGGCGTTTCTCTATTTGCCACAGTGGAAGTCCTGGACTGTCTGCTACTCAGGTTTCTTAATTTGGACCCACACGGTATTGACCCTGGCAATTATTTTAATGAAAAGTTGTAATGGTTCTATATATGCTGTCCCCACGTAAAAATGGGCATTTATTGGTTCACAAAAAGCCATACTGCCTTTGTTAATGCATTTTGTAAATATTTAGTGACACATTATGGTTGATAATTCTTTCATTTGAAGAGTGAATATTAATGTTAAAATTTTTATTTTTTTTTTTTTTTGCATTTTTAATTGTTGTTCAAGTACAGTTGTCTCCATTTTCCTCCCACCACAGCCATCCCCACCTCCCACCCTCAATCCTCACCCCTTTTGGTGTTGTCCATGTGTCCTTTATAAATGTTCCTGAAAACCCCTACCCCTTTTCTCCCCTTTATCCCCTCCCACCTCCTCTCAGGTTACTGTCAGTTTGTACTTAATTTCAATGTCTCTGGTTATATTTTTGCTTGTTTGTTTTGTTGACTAGGTTACACTTACAGGTGAGGTCATAGGGTATTTGTCCTTCACTGCCTGACTTATTTCATTTAACATAATGCTCTCCAGTTCTATCCATGCTGTTGTAAAGGGTAGCAGCTCCTTTTTTCTTTCTGCTGCATAGTACTCCATTGTGTAAATGTACTACAGTTATTTGATCATTTACTGATGGGCACTTAGGTTGCTTCCAGCACTTGGCTATTGTAAATGGTGCTACTATGAACATTGGGGTGCGTAAGTTCTTTTGAATTGGTGTTTCAGGATTCTTAGGGTATAATCCCAGGGGTGGAATTGCCGGTTCCACTTTTAGTTTTCTGAGGAAATTCCTTAGTATTTTTCCTTAGAAATTTCTGAGTATTTTCCACAGTGGTTGCAGCAGTCTACATTCCCACCAACAGTGTACTAGGGTTGCCTTTTCTCTACATCCTTTCCAACACTTGTTTCTTGATTTGTTTATGATGGTCATTCTGACTGGTGTGAAGTGGTATCTCATTGTGGTTTTAATTTGCATATCTCTAATGGCTCGTGATGCTGAGCATCTTTTCATATGTCTCTGGGCCCCTTGTATGTTCTCCTTGGAGAAGTGTCTGTTCAAGTCCTTTGCCCATTTTTTGACTGGGTTGTTTATCTTCCTGGAGTGAAATTGTGTGAGTTCTTTATATATTTTGGAGATCAAGCCCTTGTCCAAGGTACCATTTGCAAATATGTTTTCCCATAAAGTTGGTTCCCTTTTCATTTTGCTGATGTTTTCTTTAGCTGTGCAGGAGCTTTTTATTTTGATGGGCTCTTACTTGTTTATTCTTTCCTTTATGTCCCTTGCTCTAAGGGACATGTCGGTGAAAATATTGCTACATGGAATATGTGAGATTTTTGGGTCTATGTTCTCCTCTAGAACTTTTATTTTTGTCACAAATTATCTTTAAGCCTTTTATGCACCTTGAAGTAATTTTTATGTATGGTGTGAGTTGGTGATCGAGTTTCAGTTTTTTGCATGTACTTGTCCAGATCTCCCAACCCCATTTGGAAGAGGCTATTTTTACTCCATTTTGTGCTTCTTCCCCCTTGTCAAATATTAATTGACCGTAGACAGTTGGGTTTATTTTGGGGCTCGCTATTCTGTTCCATTGGCCTATGTGTTTGTTTGTTTTTTTTTATACCAGTACCAGACTGTTTTGACTACAGTGGCCTTCTAATACAGCTTGATACCAGGCATTGTGATCCCTCTTACTTTGTTCTTCTTTTTCAAAATTGCTGCGGCTATTCGGGGTCATTTATGTTTCCATGTAAATTTTTGAAATGTTTGTTCTTTATCTGTGAGGTGTGCCATTGGTACTTTAATAAGGATTGTGTTGAATCTATAAATTGCTTTGGGTAGTATGGAAATCTTGATAATGTTAATTCTTCCTGTCCATGAACCTGGTACCTGCTTCCATTTGTTTTGTGTCTTCCTTAATTTCTTTCGTCATTGTTGTGTAGTTTTCTGAGTACAGCTCTTTTTCCTCCTTGGTTAGCTTTATTCCTAGATACATTATTTTTCCTGTCACTATATCTAATGAGATTTTTTTCCTGATTTCTGTTGCCGATTTTTCATTGTTGGTGTAGAAAAAGGCCTTTGATTTCTTTTTTTAAGTATATGTATTGATTATGCTATTACCATTTTCCCCTTTTATCGTCCCTCCTCCCTGCATCCCCCAATCCTCCAGCATACCTCACCCCCGCCTTAGTTCATGTCCATGGTTGTACATATAAGTTCTTTGAGTTATCTGTCTCCTATATCATTTTTTATCTTTCCCTGTCTATT
>PVIA01016319.1:0-19388 GCA_004024845.1 Tonatia bakeri | reverse complement strand
GGGGGGGGGGGGGGGGGGGGGGGGGGGGGGGGGGGGGGGGGGGGGGCCTGGCTGTGCAGGAGCAGAGGGCAGTGCCTAAACAATGTTGCAAAGTGAAGGCAGGAAGCCTTGCCAGCTGCTTCTCCATGGTCACCTGGGCGCAACAAAAATAATCCAGTGACCTCTTGCTACAGGGTAACTTTTAGGCGGGGTCGGAGTGCCCGCCCAGGGCACCGGACCTAAGGCGGACGGACACCCCTGGGGCCAGCGCGCCGCTCTGAAACCGCGGTGAGCGCTGCGCCTCTCTGCCCCTCCACTGACCGCCCTTGAGTTGTGCAAGTGAGGAGGAGGGAGGTTGGGTGTGTAAAGTGTACAATCGCGCTTCCCAGGACCCCGAGTGTGTCCCTCACAGAGAGGCCCTGCCCACTGCCCCCGTTTCCCCAGGCACGGAGCGTGGTCGCGGGCCGTGGCCTGCGCCTCCTGTGTCTGCCCTCTGTCTGCACATGGTGACCTCATTGGAGGCGAATCCCTAAGTGGCCCGTGGAGACTCGGCTGGCTCCTGGGCACCCACGAGTCAACCTTCCTGCCACCGGGGGCCATCGAAACGGCTCCAGCAGGTGGCAGCTCCGCCGGCCGCCAGCCCCGTTTGCTGGCCATTGGCCTGGGCAGCCCTGGAGGAGACCTGGAGGGTGGGCCCTGGCGTCCCTATGCCCACCTGTCCCTCAGGACCGTCTCCCCCTGTCCCCCCCCCCCCGACAGCGGCATCCATCCAAGAAGCAACAGCCAGGTCAGCAGATAGCAACCCGGACGCTGCGGTCCTGCAAACAGCTCTGAGCCCTGCCTTTGTTTCAGAGCCATTTGTCACCTCATGCCTGTCCTCTCTGTCACCGGGCCCTGGTGCCATGAGGACATGGGGCCGGGGGTGCTCACTGCTGGGGAGGCGCGGCAGCCGGCCCCTGTGACGGGGGAGAGCAGCTGCTCCGCCGCTGCAGGCCCCATAAAAGGGGCGGCTGAGCAGCCTTGCTGAGCCTGGACAGGGACAGCTGCTGAGCGTCTCCGCTGGGAGTGGCAGAAAACCTCGTGGCCGACGTGAGGCAGAACTGGAAGGAGTGTGAAAGATGAGCTGCACCCCATTTCCTTTGCTTGAAGGTGCAGTTCGGAGGCCCAAGGACACCCACCGATGGAGGGTGCGGACGCAGGCTGGATGCCATGCTTCTGACAGCTCCCGGCAGCTTCCGTCACATCAGGCCCGGCGCCCCCGGGCACTGTTCTTAGGTGCTTCAGGGAGTGCGTCTGGCCGTCCTGTGGTTCTTTCCTGTCAGTGGACCTGCCCATCCAGCGAGGAGGCTGCCTTCCACGCTCCGAGTCAGAGCAGCCCTCGGTGTCGGGAGGTCTGCAGTGGCTGAGACTCGAAGGGCAGCAGCATCTCACCGGCCAGGAAGGAAACGGACTGCGGTGGGACTGAGCGGGGCCAGGGGGCACTCGGGGTCAGGGGGCACGCAGGGTCAGGGGGCGTGCGGGGTGTCGGCCACTTCGTGTCAGAGTCTCTCAGGTATCTAGTGGGTTTCTGTGCTCCCAAGTGTCTGTTTTAAGTGTCAGAGCTGGCACACACAGAATACTTTTAAATGCTAGCTTTTCTCTCATGACATGAGTCACTCATCTGAAAAGCAGCCCCCAGTGGCTGTCTTCTCAGAGAGTCACTCAGTCTGGGTGGCTTGGGGTCCTGGGTGCGGCTGGTGCATCTCAGGGACTAAACACGTGTGTTTATGGACAAACCTGCCCGGGACCTACGGCTCTGGGGACGCATTGCTGTGGCTTTCCAGCCAGCCCTGCCCTCCCTGCTGGCCCCTCCAGCAGAGGCAGGAGGGCGAAGGTCCCTATGGCCCATCTACATCGGTGGAATTTAAAGTGAAGCTGACATCTTGTCATGGAGATGTCCAGGTTCACGGGCACGTTCCCTCCAGCAGGAAGGCTGGGTCCCAGGTGGGACTCCACAGTGGTGAGCACAGGTCAGTGAGCTGTGCCTGGGGATGGCTCCAGAAAGACAGGCAGCAGCTTTTCTCCGTGTCCTCAGTCTGCCACCCACACCTGTGGGGCCAGGCTGTCCCAGCCCAGCCACCGGTACATCCCAGGAGAGGAGTCACCGAGATCCCTTTGCGCAAAGTGTAAACTCTGGCCGAAGACGCTGTGCAGAGGGCCGACGTAGGGTGACACGTTTGCGTTGGTTTCCGGGGCTCCCGGAATAAGTAGCTACTGACCAGGCGGTCTCAGAGTGGACCTGTGTTCTCTCACTGCTCTGGGGGCTGGACGCCCGAAGTCCAGGGGCCAGCAGGGCCGGCTCCTTTGGGAGGAGCCGGGGAAGATGTTCCCGGCCTCTCTCCTGGCTCTGGGGCTGCCCCGAAACCTCTGGCGTCTCCACGTGGCATCCCCCATGTCTCTGTCCACGTTCCTCTCCTCTCAGAAAGACACCGGTCCTCAGGTGACAGCCCATCCCAGTCCAGGGTGGCCTCACCTTGACTGGGTCGCAGCTGCAGAGCCCACTTCCAAATCAGGTCCCTTGGCAGGTTGGGCAGAGGGGAGTTCTTGGAGGGGGTCTTCTAGGCCTCGGGAGTGTGAGTTCATTCTTCAGGGTGCGATGGGCAGCCCACACCAGGAGCCCTGGAGTCCTTCTCTCGGGCCCAACGCCTGCACGCGTGTGGCCCTTTCTCCTGGCCCTTGAAGATGTGCGATGGTGTGTCCTGAACTGACCTGAAATACTTGTTTGTTCCGCAGCAAAATCCATTAATAACACCTCACAACCGGGACAGCTTACGCTTCCGTTCTCAATCTGGCTATTTATAGTGAAACCTTTTTCTCTCTGGATTAACGTGCACTGGTTAACATTAAAACAAAAACTGGTTTAACAAAAATGACTAGGATTTGTGGCTTTAAGAAATGATAAAGGTCGAGGCCCTTCTGCGGGACAAGGCACATCCTGTCTTCCCGTCTTCCGATGACAACGAAGCCCAGGGAGGCCCTGCGACATCCTGGTGCCCTCTGTGGGGCCTGGGGTGCAGGTGGGTGAGGGTGGGGATTAGGTGTGGGGCGGAACGAGGGAAGAGTTCAGATTCACTCTGGCAGAGCTGCTGAGGGCGGGAGAGTCCCAGGCTGCGGAGTAAGGTCAGCAGGGTCGCAGCAGCGGAAGACCCAAAGGGACATAAGCAAAGAATGTCGCTGGAACCGTGTGGACAGTCCCTGGTGGCCTCAGCCCAAGTGGCTGCAGTGATGTCATGGAGGTGGAGGGATAGCACGGATGGCCACTGGAGTGGGCTGGGAGTGGGCCCCAGGTCAGCACTAAGCTCGTGACGGAGGCCCGTGGCTTTCTTCTGCAGTGGGTCCATTCGCACGGGCACCTGCGGTCCAGCTGCCCCCTGCTCCTGCCAATGGCTGCTGTTCGTTCAGGTCTTGACTTCCAGGGGTGGGCACAGTTGTTCCTCACATTGGTCTCCCGCCTGCTTGTTGCTTCGGGTGGCACCTCGGGCGCCTCCTGCTGGACACCTTGGCCTCTGTCACAACAAGATGACTTCGAGAAGGGAGGGCCGCTCTGGGAGCTGAACCCTCGGTGAAACCCTACCTGGCTTCCTCTAAGTGCTGGCTGCGCACCAGGCCTCTTACCTCCGTCTCCCCAGCATGTTTGGGGTGCCTGCGGTCAGGGAGATGCAGAGGCCACCAGCTGGGAAGCAGCAGAGCCGGCCGTGGACACCCGCCCAGGCGCTGGGGTCAGACACGCTCCCAGACAGCTCTCCTGCAGGGCCGCCGTCCAGGGCACACGGGCTAGGAGGGGCCCAGTGTCCTGAGGCGTGGACGTCATCTTCAGAAGAAGCAAGCGATGTTCCAAATCAAGGCAAAAGCTCCAGGGAGGGAGGGCTTTACACCGAGTAAAAAGGAACTTTCCAGAAAGCAACACTGCTCCCAAATGGACTTCCTCTTGTAGGTGTGAGGGTCTGCTCTCAAGAAGTGTGGTTTTGCTGCCTTCTTTGAAATTTTGCGTTTGAATTTTAAAATTTGGAGCAAATACCATTTTATGTATAAGTCATTCCAAATGTCCCCAGTGGCAGCCCAGTCAGTACCCCCACTCTGAGTCACGTGGAGACGCTCACCGCGTTGGATCTGCGCGAGCACCGTGGCTGCCACTGGGGTGGGATCGCAGGGCCCCGGGGCCGTGAGCCTCTGTGAAGACCTCGGAACCTGCTGGACGCCCTGGCTCCGTGACTCTGTTTTCGGTCACGTTGCAGAATTTCCCGACAGCCCCAGCTTCCACTTGCAGAGCCGCGTGCAGGGTTTGCTCTGGAAGTCGGGGAGCAACTTCAGCCCCGTCGTCCGCCCGGGGGCCGGCCGTGCTGACTCTGGTGCTCAGGTTTCTCACGCCTGATGAAGAACAGTCACGGTTTTAGGGGTCCGAGAAGCATTTAAACAAGCTCCTTCCTCACTGGTAAATAGAGCGGCATCTCTTATTGAGAAATAAGCTACTTACTTCTGCTTCTGGAGCTGACAAGACTAATGTCGGAGAGTTTCATGTCAGTGTTAAGGTGAAAAGTAATAGAAACTTCTTGCTTAAAAAGAAAAATTTGCTGATTTTCTTACTTACTGGAGTAAATTGTTTTCCTGATGTTCTGATATCTTAAAATAACTTTTTTCATAGCCTGAGATTTTGAACAAAACATAATGAAGTAACGTGATCTTCCGCACAGACAGACCCCGGCTCCTCTCGCAGGCGGTGGTCAAGAGGCCAGGGCTGGGACCCATGCTTCTCAGAAAGATGAGGGCTCTCAGGTGGAGCTGGAATATCTTTCTCTACCAGCACAACATTTAAAGTTGGGGTATCATTCGGAGTAACTCATCTCAGGCCCCTGAACTCCCCAAAGCTCCTGCAATGGTGGTACAAGGGCGCACCCTCTGCAAAACTGACCCGTCTGAAGGCTGGAAGCCGCGACAAGGCGTCTCTGTGTGTTTGCAGAGGGGTGTCAGACACTCTCCAGCCGCACGGGCCTGGCTCTCGGAGCCCCTGAGCCCCACAGCCTGGGCGGGTGACGGGCCCCTGTGCAGAGCAGGGGCCTCTCTTCACTGCTGGGCAGGCGCTCAGACCGCGGTCGGCACGGGCCCTTTGGGGCGGGGCTCCCTTGCAGGGGCCGTCTGCACTGCTGGTTCTGACAGTCTGAGTAGAAATGCCAGCAGTTTCCATGGTAACTCAGTCCGGCCCAGTGACCCCTCACCCCCATTGTCTTTGGTTCCAAATGCCCAGGACCCCGCAGTGTCCAGCGGAGGGCCCCCAGGTCCCAGCCTCACCACCGAGTAGTCACACCTGGGGGTAGGTTTTTTCACCGTTTGGTGCCTCAGTGTCCTTACCTGGAAAATAAGAGAGCCCAGGCCCAGCGCTGGGGGCGGAGCCTGGAGCAGGGCAAGCTCTGGACTTGCCTGTCCCTCCATCCTCAAGTGGGCACTGCAGGTCCCTCAGGGAGTGGGGCAATCCCGTGAGTGGTGGGCACGTCACACATCAGCAGTCCCTGCTGCTTGTGCTTTGTTCTTCCTGTCCCGCTTCTCAGCACCGGGACGTTCACCTCCTCCTGCAGATGAGGGGTCCCCGAGAGGGGGCACGGGCAGGGGAGGGGCAGGGCAGGCGGGGCCAGCCCTGGGTCACGCTGTGGCAGGGGCCACAGGAGGCAGAGCTGTTCAGACAGCCACACTGTCACTCCACCATCCAGTGTGTGGCATCCATTTAAAGGTGACCTGACCTGACCAGGTGACACAAGACTGGCCAGCGCCCCCACCTGGCTTGCCGACACTGTCCCTGCGTCTCCTGGTCCCCGGCTGCCTGTCCCTGCCGACCGCTCCCTTCCACGGTGTCTCCAGCTCTCCGGTCCTTTTCCTTCACCATCCCCACAGTTCCGGCGGTGGCTCCGACTCCCCTCCATGGCTCCACAGCCCACCCTGACCCCCACCACAGAGCCTCTCCATCCCCAGGCAGCCGCTGCCCCTCTGTGTCTGCGTGTCTCCGTTCCCAGCTCCCCCCACCCCACCTCCTGCCCTGTCACTCACGTGGCTGTCTCAGCAGCCTCCCAGTGCACCTGCTTCCACTGCTGACCACGCCTCAGACCTGTGGTCTCCAGAAAACACACGCCTCACACCTCAACCGCCCTCCCTACTGTCCCCCGTGGCGCCCTGTGGCTTCCGGGATAAATGTGAAGCTTTTTACGATGGCACCAGAGATGCTCAGCATCTCCCCACTCCCACCCCTTCTCCGTGTCTCCTACAGCACCTTGCAGTCCCCCCTTCGCTTTCCATCCCTTCCCTCCTTCCAGGTTCAGTTCCCCTTCCTCCAGGAAGCCCTCCCAGACTTCTCCAGACCACAGTAGGAGCCTTCTCACTCAGTGTGTATCAGTTATCCTTGCGGCATTTGTCCTGAAGTATGGCTTACAGGTTTTGTTGTTGTTGAATAAATGAAGAAGTTATCAACAAAGGTAATGATTGTTGATAAAAGAATATGTTTAATGTATTATATTAACCATAATACATGCTTATAGTAGAAAACAATAAGAAGAGTCAGATAACAATAGGAAATAAAGTGACGCCTTGTCCCGTGACCAGGCAGAGACCATGAGAACATTTTATTTTATTCCCTCCACCTTTTCATCTGTGGACACTTGCAAACACAGTCTTAACTATGTATCTGGAAACGCCTCACTGTTATTATCATTTTTAAGGAAAAGAATAAGCATGACCCTCGTAGCGAACATGAACTTCCAAGCACACGCATGTGGGGTGCCAGTGCCTGCCTCCAGGCGGCTTCCCGGAGAGGCCACGTCCCTCACACCTGCCCTGCGGTGCAGCCCCCGCCACGGTGTGAAGCCCAGGGGTGTTCTCAGCCTTTCACAATCAGACAGCTCAAAACGGGTAGCTCTTGGATTCTTATTTTTTAAGGTTCCTTTTCCAATTGTCAAAACATGTCTTGGAGCATGGGCATGTATTTTTTCGGTGATTTGTAGATTACATTTCAATCCTTACCCTAGCTGTCGCAAATGCTTTTTTCCTTGTTGAGATTAAGAATCACATGTCTCCCACGTTGCCGAAGAAAACACGCCCGACACCGCAGCTGTGACCCCACCCTTGATCCTCCACACTTTGTCTTGTGGGACACAGAAGCCAGCAGAGGAGGGAGCAGAGAAGGGAGGACAGGAAGGGGGAGCTCCTGGGGCCAAACTGATGACTCCACCTTGGCTAAACCCTTAAACGCTCTCCTCCCTTTAAAAAAAACCACGGTCTCATTAAACACAGACTGGCTGTCCCACCAGTGTTTCCCTGGGAACTGTTGCCGAGGAGCAGAAGCCCCATGGGAGGGGATCTGCCTGGTGCAGAGGCTCGCGGGTCACCGCCCGAGTCGGCCTGAGTCAGACCGGACAGCGTGGGCAGCTCTGGACACCAGACACCAAGCCCCCACTGGACACCAGCCAGAGGGACTGGCTTCCCGGGTTCCTGGACACTGGGCGAGCAGTAGATGCTGGAGCTCAAACAGGGAAAAGCAAGGCCTCCCCCCAGGAGTGGTTGTCGGCCGGGCCTTCGCAGAGGGGCGGACACAGTGGGAAGTGTCCCCAGTGTAAGGCGTTGGCGGTCACACCGCTGGTGGGGCAGAGGGCACTCCCGTGGGAGTGGAGGCCACTCTGTCCTGCAGGCCAGCGCCTGGCGCCCCAGGGTGTGAGTTGTGCTGTGTGGCCTGGAGCAGGTCCCTGGCTAGACTGGAGCGGCATCACCTCCTGCCGGGAGCAGCGACCAGCCCAGGTGGAGTTTGGAGGCCTCTTCTCGTTGCGAGAAAACGGGGCACACGTTTGTCTGCCGAAAGCCGGGGACCAGGCAGGGAAGAGCCAGGTCTGGAAGGTCCAGCAAGCTGAGCTCCGGGTCCCGCAGCGCCGTGGTACGCCTGCACCGGCCTGAGCACATTACTCAGTCAGAGCCTCGGTTTCCACCGTGGAGCCGCAGAAGCACGACCGGCCTCTCGGAGCTGCTTAGGTGGGAATGAGACAAAACACAGGAGGAGCCCGCCCGGCGCCAGCACACGGTCAGCGTTCCGAGTGTCAGACGAGGGTGCTATATCGGCGTCCCCGTGACAGGGCACGCCTGGCACAGGCCTGGCCAGTGGCCCAACCGCTGCTGCCCCCGAGGTGCCCGTCCGAGAGCCGGAGCCTTTCGAGCCAATCAGGCCCTGGAACGTTGACCGCCTGCCCATCCGCCCGTGACAGCAAATCCAGCACAGCACGTGGTCCCGGGAATGCTGGCCTGTCCGTCATACCTCAGACACGCGGGGCAGCACTGAGCAGGTTCTCTCTCGCTGGCTGCCGGACATTTAAGTCGGACGCTTTCTCATCACAGGTGAACCACCACGGTGACAGACATTGTGTCCAGCTTCTCGTGTTCTGGGAAGGACCAGAGAGAACTGTGGCAGTGGAGCGGGGGCAGGGGCCAGGCGGGGGTGCCAGGGGCCGGGCCGAGGCTCAGGGCCTTCCCTGCCCCTGTTCCTGCCCAGGTCCGCTTGGAAGAAGGTGGCCGGGGGCTGGGCCCACACCAGTTCCTTCTCCCAGTCAGTACTGGCTTTACCTAGGTGCATGCTGGTATGCGGACCATGTGCATGTGTATGCACATGCTTGTATGGTGTGTGCACATGTGTGTGCTGTGTGTGTACATATGTGTGCTTGTGTTCTTTTGGAACATACAGGGTCCGGCACAATAACACCCCCTTTTTATTACAGAATCTTTTATTACAGACTCATAGCGTGTCATTCTGTCACGTGACACTGTCACACTCCAGCGCACCGTGGGACATTTTAGGGGAAATGTCCCCATTAAAACTGTACACGATCACCCCCGTGTTATCACCCTGCCCACCACATCGAGCAGGCCTGGCTTCGGCCAGACCCTGTGTGTTAGACACCCGCTCTGAGTAAACTCCCTTCTGTGACATGACTCACCGGTCTGGCGACACGTTTCTGAGGCTTTGTCGCCGTTCACCAGGGTGAGCCGCTTTTCCTCATTTGATTTCTGCTCCTTTCACTGAGTGAGACGGATGGCACTGTGGATGTCCTCCCGGGTCGCAGGATCCCACGGAGGCGCCCAGCAAGCCACCTCGGCCTCGGGGCCTGAGGTCCCCGAGGGACCCCTGCCTGGAGGACGGGTCAGCACGCTCCACTCCTGGTTCTGCTCGTGACTTTCAGACCCAGTGGACGGCCCAGAGCTTCTGGAAACAGGGCCGGGAAGTGCGGGTTGTGTACAGGAGAGTCAGACTTCTGTGTTCATTGAAAACTCAATATTTGAAAATAAAATTGAGTGTATGAAAAAAATTCAGAAGTTCTTGGCTATCCCTTATGTCCATACTACTCGTTCAAAATAGAGAGCAGAGAATTCTCTGCACCCCCGTAGCACAAAATTTTATCTTGCCCTTAAAAAATACTGAGAGTTTAGTTTGTTTTAACATTGGTTTATTATTCTCATTATTCTAAGAGAATAACTACTTTGTCATATGTTGAAATAACATCACACAAATATCCGAAAATGGATGGTATGTATTTTTAAGTATCTCCTGTAGCGTGATGCTGGAAGCAAAACCGCTCCCTGGGATCTACCTTGTATCATCAATACTGCTGCAGAGAAGCCCAGAACTGACGTCGTGTCTCTAATAAACAGTTGCCGCTTTCCTTCCTTTGCGGAGCAGCGGGATTCGCCTGGTTTAGGAGTAACTGTTGCATGTGTGTTCACCCTGGGAGACAAGTGGTCTTGTTTCCATATTAAGTGAAACTGGGATATAGACCAGGTGTTCACCAAGTTCTTCAGCTGATTAAGAGTTTCACTGTTAAATGTTTCTAAGGTCGAGTGAAATAGACGGGAAATTCACTCTGAAAGTCTCAAAGCACCAGGGCAACAGGCTCTGCTGTCCCGGGTGTTCCGGCATCAGCTGGGGGAGGGAGGGCAGAGGGCTGGTGGCAGAAAGCCAGGGCCACTCGTGGAAGAGCAGGCCAGCACTCTGAAGGACCCTCTGCCCCCCAACCCCAGAGGGACACTTTTGAGGGGTTCGCATAGAGGCCTCCCTTCCCCCTCCCTGCCACTCCTCTCGTCTGCAGGAGGCACGGAGCTGTGCTTTCTGTCCTCACTCCCCCCACCAGGCACCCCGTGGGGACAGTTATAATAATTATTGCGCAGGTGTGTCATGTCAGCCTCCCTCGGGAAGGTCTGCACGCCCCTTGTCCGTGGTTCCATCTGCTGGGGGCAGGAGGCAGGCCCCACCCCATGTTTGTGGATGGAAAGAGTGCGTGAGTGAGTGCGTGCGTGAGTGAATGAGTGAGAGACCACACCAGCAGCAACGTGGGGGGCAGACCAGTGGGGACCCTCCCCATCATCCCGAGCAACCGTGAGGCCTGACGGGGGTGGTGGCCTGCGGCGCGCTGAGTGGCACGAAGAGAGGACGGCGAGTGGATGTGCGCGGAAGCAGAGGTGCGGGGGGACGCCAGCTGAGGAGAGGGCCGGCCGGGGCCGGTGCGGGCGCTGGTCACAGCCAGGGGTGTCATCGCACTGAGTCCTTACAGTGCCCCCCACCAGGTTCTCACCAGGCCTGTCCCTGACGGGCGGCAGCTCAGAGGCACGGACATGGAATAAACCCCCGGGGGATGTTCAGGAGGAAGACTCCGGGGCAGCAGGGGTCTGTCTGGATGCGTGGAGTCAGAGCCGCCTTTGGGGGTTCCAGGCAGAGAGGCCCGGCTGGTGGGTGGGCTGAGGCTTGGAGAGGTCAGGATTGGAAATGCAGCCCCGGTGCTTGGGGACACACAGCTCACAGTCACAGTGGTGGGGCTGTCAGACCGCAGGGAGCCCTCACCGCCACCCCGGGGTCCGAGTATGTCCCCCAGTCCCCCCACCACCACCACGAGTGTGGGGCGGGGTGTGAGGGCAGCGGTGCGAGCTCCGTTTTCCGTGGTGTCAGAAGCGGGTCAGACACGGCCCGTGAAACGCAGCAGAAGCTCCTGTGTTGGTTAGATGGGAGGTGTGGACGGAGGCAGGGCCTGGGTGACATCTCAAGAGCTCCCTGAACTTGGATAGAAAAAAAACAAACAAACCAGCATTATCACCAGTCAGGAATGTGGGCCAAACACTGCCATGGTATCAGTGTGTGTGTGACTGTCACCGACAGAAATCCCAGGAATTTTCACGACACTCTTCAGTGGTTGCTGACCGCTGGGGATGTCTCTGTGTCGGTGTCACTAATGCGAGTAGAGACCCGTGAGTACGCTGGCTGTAAGCCGGCGCCTCTTGGGACCTTTCCTTCTTAGCGGCCCTGAGGTGCCAGCTGAGCCAGCAACACCGCCTCTGGCCTGGGCTCTGCCACGGGACCAAAGGAGGCCCGAGAGGAACCAGGGAGCGAGCCTGCCCCTCCCTGCCTGCTTCCTGTTTCTGGGTGCTGCAACCCAGCCAGGCTCTGCACCCTGGCAGCTGCCACTGCTTCTGTTTCTAGTGCTTTCCACAAGCTCAGAAACCACCAGCATCGCAGAGCCTGTCAGAGCTTCAGAACGCCCAGCCCCGCCTGGTGTTTGACAGCCCAGCCCAGTTATTCCCGAACTTGCCGCCCCGGTGTCCCTGAGTCCCTGAGTCCCTGCCGCCTTCTCAGTCATCCAGCCCCTGTTTAGTGGGCCCCGAATTCAGCTACTTCCGTTAACATAACTGGTGCAATATCTTTTTTTCCTGCTCTGACTGATACAATGTATCACAGTTTAAAATGTATTTTGATAATGTATTTCAAAATGACCCATTTCCTTTGTAACTTTCTATACTTTGTCCCACGCGCTTAAAGACACTATTCTGAGACTGGCCCCAGGCCCCCCCAGGCTGCCGAGGACACCCGGCCTGCAGGAGTCGGGCATGGCTCCCAGTGGTCGCCCACCTAGCAGCAGCCCCCATGGCCAGCTTTCGAAGCCCCCAGGAGCACACAGTGCAGAGGGCATTGCCCCTGTTCTTCCTCCCTGTGTGGTCAAATACATGGATGCATGGGGGGGATGGGCTCTGCGTTATTTCCCCCGTGAAAGTCGTGCATGCTCATCGAGAAAACGCTGGAGAACAGGAAGAAAAATGGCTTTATCTGTCACCTCACTGTGACGTGAAGCCAAGCATGGCTCTGTTCTGATGGGTTCCCTCAGAACCCTGGCTGTCGATAGTTCTTCATCGGTACTATTGGGGCGGGGGGCGTGCGGAGACAAATACTCATGTGCGCCCAGTGTCGTCATCAGCACCTGTGTTCTCTCGTGCACTCATCGTGCCATCTGCATAGCGGGGTGGGGGGCCATGTAGTTGGTATCCCAGGGTTGACCTGGCCGCTTTCTTCTGATGCAAGACTTTTAAAATCATGCATTTCTGTGTTGTGGTAAAACAGACATGAGGTGAAAGCTACCGTTTAGCCGTTTCCCCTTGTTGTGCGGCCTCCACCATCCACCCCTAGGACGTTTCCATCTTCGAAAATCCGAACTCTGTGTCCAGTCCCGCCCCCGTCCCAGTCCCACCCCCCTGTTCTACTTTCTGGCTCCGTGAATCTGGTTAACACGCATTTTCCCGATGGGGTGTTGCTTTTCTGAAGGAAGTTCACCGTGAAGCGACTGAGATGTACACCCTCTGTGTGTGCCGTGTTCACCTGATGCCTGCCTGCCTTTCCTTCTCTCTTTTCTAAAACATGAAATCAGCCACTGCCTGCCTGAGCTGCCCTCTCGCCAGCCTCCTTGTGCTGGTTTTCCTGAGGATCTCTGAGAAGTCCCGGAGACGGGGACGTCTCCAGGGGGCTGTTCTGGGCGTCTCCGGCACAGTGGGGAGCGGGGTTTGAAGTGGAGATATGCTCTGCTCTGGCCAGATTTGCTGGAGATTTCTCTCCACCTCGATTCTCCGGTCCCATGGTGGGGCCGGTTTCACGCGGGGACTGTGACGCTCCCACCGTCTCACTTCCGCTTTCTGGGGAAAACTCCGCGTGGCTTGTCTCTTCCTCCTCCTGTGGTCTTGCATAACAAAAGAGTCAAGTATGTTTATACATTGTGGTAAAATGCACATAACAAAGGTGGCCAACCTGCCCTCTTTTAAATAAGCATGCACTTCGTGGCTTTAAGGACATTCACGGGGTTGCACAGCCGTCCCCACCAGCCACGTCAATAGTTCTGTCCGTCTTCCCAAACTCCATCCCGCTAACACTCACTGCCCCGCTGCCCGCCCTGGCCCCCGGCCCCCCCTTCTGCTGTCTGCCTCTCCGAGTGAACGCCAGGGTCCTGGGTGTCCCGTGTACATGGGACTGTGCCGCCTGGGTCCTTCTGCGTCTGGCTGCTTTCGATTCCTCCTTCCACCGCACATGTGTTGCGGTCTCTCCCACGTTGTGTCCAAGTTCCCTGCCATCGTCAGGGCCCCAAGCAGCCCCCGGGGAGAAGGGTCCACAGTGAGCTCGCCCATCCCTCTCTCCGTGGATGCCTGGGCCGCTTCCTCTTAGAGACGACAAAACTGGCTCTTGTATTTAATAGTAGTTATTAGCAACCTCCGTGTGGGTTAATACACCGAAACCGGTGCTAACGCCCCTGTTCATCATGTTCTAGGAAACCAGCAGGAAGCCTCTGGCTTGAGGCCCCTGGGACACTCCCGGCTGTGGCCAGCAGGGGGCAGCTGCCAGGGTGCGGGCCCCCCACTGCCAGACAAACGTTTCCCTCTCATTCCTCCTGCTTGTTCCTCTCGGTCTGCACTCCTTTGCTATCTCCAGAGATGTGGACGCTAAAAGGTAGAGTTGCTTCCACTATACTTTATTCTAAGTGTAGGACAAACATTTTAAATAATCCTAGAATATTAGCGCTCAAAGCTTTGAGTATTTTTATCTTTTTGATAGTGTCTTAGTTGCTTCACTGTGGGCAGAAAATTCCTTCTTTCGCAAAAACCCATGCCCTGGGAGAGTCCTTTCGCCCCAGAGGGGAAGTTCATGCACCACCCCCTTGCCCAGTGCCTGCTTGTCTGGCTGGAGAAGTTCAAGTCCAGCCAATCTGGATCGTAGCTCAGCCAGGAAGTGGCTGGGGGCCTGGAAGAGGGCAGGTGTCACAGAGTTTGGGCCTCTTCTGCTGGAGAGACACACAGTCCCTCCTGGCAGAGCCCGTGACTTAGAACTCGGGCCAGTGTGGGGTGTCGCTTGTGTGTCCCCACCAGGGCGCACAGGGCTCACTGTGGGTTCTGGGCTGTGGGTTCCGGGCTGCGGAGGGAGAGGGCTGGTCCCACGCGGCCCCCAGGGGCGGGGCAGGAAGGCAGATGGCGGGGCATTGGTCTAGGACAAAAGCTAACTCCCGCGTGGCTTCATAAACGATGTCTGGATACATTAGACTTACATCAAATGCTTCTTGACCTGTTTCGTAAGAACATGCGGCACTCAGACCAAGCACCTCCAAGGCCCCAACAGGGTTTTACTCATTGAAACACGGTCACGAATAATTGCTCACTTAACCCTTATAAGCCCTGTGAGCAAAGTACCCTCATCACTCCTGCTTTCAGAGGAGGAGACTGAGGCAGAGGAGAGAGTGTGTAGCTTGTTCAAGGCCAACAGCCAGTTTCGGTCGGGCTGGGCTGGCCCCGGCCCCAGCTAGTGCACTGTCCACGCAGCCCCTCCCTGCAGAAAGGGGTCCTAGCGGCTAACTTCCCACTTCTGCACTCCCCTCCCCAGGCCTCCCTGCCTGTTTGTCTGCTGTTGGTCAAAGAGTCTCTTGTTCTGGGACTCTAATTGGTTCCCTCCCAGGTGCGAGCCAGGTGTCTGACAACAGATTCCGCCTGCAGGCGATTTCAGTGCTGTTCCGCCTCCTGACAGGCGAGTCCCGTCCTGCCCAACATGATGGTGCAAACACTGACTCACAGGGCTGCTGTGTCCTCGTTGGTTCCCTAGTGGCAGGACGTCCAGCTGAGGCAGAGACAGGCTGGCCAGGACCCCGGTAACGTTGCAATAATGGGGGTCCTGGGGCTCAGCCGGGGTCAGGAACCGGCACTTGCTGCCACAGAGGAGCAGGTAAAACGTGTGACTGCTCAGGTCCCGTCTCTACGTCCAACCCGACACTCGGCCGCAGACCGAGTTCAGCGAAAGAGTTTGCAATGACATCAGCAAACCCTGAACTATTCCCATGTCCACAATGATGGTTTTTTAAAACATAACGGCAAAATGGTAAGATCCCGTTCAAAGCAGAATTTGGGAATAAAGAAATGAGCAGCACCCCCTGAAAGTAATACCATATTGTATGTCAGCTATAATTGAAAAATAAAACGTTTAAAAACATAAGGTGTTTTCTTACATTAAAACAAGAAGAAGAAATAAGCAGGATCTACATGAAGAAAAGTATAACAGCCCTGGCTGGTGTGGCTCTGTGGATGGAGCATCGGCCTGTGAATCAAAAGTCACCTGTTCAATTCCCAGTCAGGGTACATGCCCGGGTCCCCCTGGGTCGGGGTACATGCCAGTAGGGGGCACGAGGGGGGCAACCACACATAGATGTTTCTCTCCCCCCTTCCTCCCTCCCTTCCCCTCTCTCTAAAAATAAATAAATAAATCTCTAAAAAAGGTATAGGAAAAGTGTAACAATATTACTGAAGGACATATCAGATTTAAAAATGGAGACAGCTACCTTGTTTCTGAGTGAGAAGACTCCCTGCTGAAAAGACATTAATTAATCCCCAAATTATTTATGAATACAACGTAACTCAATAAAATCCCAGCTCAGGGGAGAGGGTTGCTTTAAAGTTCACCGAGTAAACCCCGAAGTTCACCTGGGAGAATAAACAGTGTGACCATTCAGGAAGGTCTCGGGAAGGAATCTCGAGGGTGATTCTCAACCTTCCCTGGAGCTGCGGATTCTCTGTGCGAACGGAATCTCCCCTCCCTGTTCAGATGCTTCCAGTGGGTCCCTGACTGCTTCCTGCGTCAAGTTCAAGCTCCTTTCCCTGAGCATTGTTTGTTGGTTTGTTTTTGAACATCTGACAAGACCCACAGGAGTCCTGGAAGGCGGCGCGGCTCCCCAGGGCTCTCCAGTAAACGGAGCAGGCCTTCCCTGTCTGGAGGCAAATTCCCGTCTTGGTCTGGAAGCAGGTTTTCCCGCGATCTCAGGCACGACGCCGTTGTCTAGTGCATGGACACCGAAAGCTTGGCTTGGGGAGTAGCAAGGAGGCAAAGCCAAAATTATGGGCTTGGAGGTAGGCAGCCGCCCAGGGGAGGGCAAAGCTCGTGAGGCCCCAAAATGCTGATGGAGGCTGGAAACCTCGCCCAAGCCAATTACGTGATGCCAGGCTGCCCCCGGCCTCCCCATACCTGCCTGTAGACGAACCCCAAAGCCCTTTGCTTTGCAGGAAAAGTCCCCTGCACTTTAGAATAACCCCCACGGCATCTTCATGCCAGAGGGGCTCCCCCGTCACCTGCTGTCCTGTCTGGTGGCTGTGACTGTCCCGTCTCGCACAGGAAGCTGGAGGAGGGCCCTGAGGGCCCAGAACTGCAGACTAGGAAGTGTCAGAGTGGGGGTTCAGAGCAGGTTTTCTCCCAAACCTCCGCTTTGGCGCTGGGAGGACTTTCTGTCCAGTCCCCGCCCTCTCTGTGGGGGCCACGCAGGGGGCCTCCCGCCATCAGGTCTCCGACATCAGGGCTTACAGCGTTCGTCTTTCCAGCCCACCTGCACGATCTCATCCTTGGCGTGGCCACGAGGGCCCTGAACCTCAGCCCCTGGGCCCCGTCCTGTCCCTGAGGGTGGGACGCTCTGCCTGACCACAGGAACTACGGACCTGGCGTTCTTACAGGACAAAAAAGGGGGCCGCCGAGGTTAGGTCACAAACTGGAGTGTTCTCGCCTTGGCCGTGAGCCCTGTGCAGATCTGGCTGTGGTTCTCGTGACTTACCTGCACCAGCTTGTCAGTCAACCTCCTTCTGAAGGTGAGCGCCCAGGATGAAGGCCAGTGCCGTCTGAGTAGCTAAGGTTGGACCCTGGCTCAGGAGGAGCCTTTGGAAAGCTGTCCCTGGCTCGGAGCCACACCCTGCACCCATCAAAGGCGGGAAGGCTGCCCAGAGAGGTGAGGGTGGCGATACCGCGCCTTTAATTGACCTTCTGCTGGTCCTCCGAGATGACGTGGTCAGGAGTGGCTATTTGATCTCCAGTTATTCCAGAATTTCTACTCGCAGGCCAGACATGTCTCTCCAGACGGCTGTTCCTCACTCGTCCTCACACTTCCCTTGACGGCCATCCAAAACCATCGTTTTCCAAAGGTGAGGACTCTGCGTTCTGGGTCAGTGTCTTCTGCAAAGACGTCAGTTGGTTCAGGCAAACTGGTGGTGGAGAAGGGGCTGGTGATCTGGACTCTGGTGGTGGATGGCTGTTCTTTGAACCCTGTTTCGGGGCCAAGAGCAGAGGGGGACCCCTGAGACGCGGGCGTGGGTGCATGTTTCTAGCATTACGCTGAAGTGGGCTGCAGTCTCTCTTCCCGTAGAGAATTCCTTCTCTCAGAAAGGCCACTCCGGCAACGCTGATGTAGGGCATCTGCACCTTCAGAGGGGAGGGGGTCCCTCCCGCCGTCTTTGTCCTGAAGGCAGCTGACCTCGCGCTGCTCAGCGAGAGTGGCGGTCTTTTCAACCCCCTGGATTCACCCCGAGTGCCTTTCCATTTCCCTGTCGGCTGTGGGTGCTGTTTAAGTTCAGGTAGTAAAGTTCTGTGCCCCCCCCACTTCCTTCCCTTTTCTTTGACATCCTCACCCAAGGATATATATTGATTGATTCCAGAGAGTGAGGAAGAGAATCATACAGACAGACAGACAGACAGACCTTGATTGGTGGCCTCCTGTATGCACCCTCACCAGGGACCAAACCTGAAATGTTGGCTTGGGCCCCAACTGGGAATCGAACCCACGGCCTTTTGGTTTATGGGATGATGCTCCAACCAACTGAGCCCCTCAACCAGGGCCCCCCACTTCCTTTCTAGGAGTGAGCTTTGTCAGTCACGTGGGCAGCCTGGCTGGTTTCTGGGCTTCCCCGCCAGCCAGGGAAGTGTGTTTCGTAGATCTGATTGTCCTTCCTGCAGCGTCACCCACGTCGGGGGCAGGACCACTGAGGCCGCAGTGAGGTAAGAGGGTGAAGATCTGGGGGACATGTCACTTTCACCTTTTACCCGCTGGTTTCTACTCCCATTCGTCTCCCATTGGTGGGGCGCTCGGTCAGCCGGAGGGTGCAGTTGTCGAGAGCAAAGCTACTTTTCCGAGTCACTGTTCGGATGGAAGTATTTTGAATGGGCTGTTCTGGCAGCACAGAGAGTTTTTCTCTGAACTCGGGCTGACTCGGGGGACTCTCAGAGTATCCCCTAGACGGGGAAGTGCAAGATGAGTTACGTGTTGCAGCTGTTTTGTTCTCCATAGTTCCGGAAAGTAACCAGTTCACATTCACAGTGTGTTGTGTTCATGAAAAACAGAACAGGTGTTCCCAGGTACGCCATTCCTAGGTGATGCATTGCAGGGGGTGTCCCGCACTCGCCTTGCTCCAGCCTCAAGGCCCACGGTGCTGGAGGGTGGGGGGCGGCGGGGGGTGGGGGGTGTCTCTGACCCCCAGGGCTGCTGTGGACTCACTTCTGGACACTTTGGAGATGAACTTGATTCCAGAGGAGAATGCATTAGAATTGTGGGTCAGATCTCACCCCATGGTGGCATTACTGGGCTTTTCCTGAAACTCCTCGGACCGGCTCTGCTCCGGTCCAGAATGCAGTGGCACCCACGCCAGCCGGGTCAGGCAGCTCCGTGGCCCATCCTTCCGTTTCCGTGCCTCGGTCCCTGCTGCAGTCTGTGCTTCGTGTCACCTGTCCGCTTCCAGTCACTGGGCTTTCTCTCGCCGGTTAGCTCAGAACCCCCAAAGTCCACTCATGCCCCGTCTGCCCCTGCCCTCCCCTGGTCCCTTAGGCCCCTCCCCACCCCCACCTCACTTCCTTCTCTCTCCGTTGACCCCGTCTCTCAGCCTGCACACTGCTCGGCTCAGCCGGGTCTTCCACACCCTTACAAATGGACAGACCGATGAGCTAATGCCCACATACCGCACACTCTCCCCGGGCCCTGCTCCCCTCCGGGCTGCCATTCCCAAGGCTCAGGGGTGCCCCAACCAAAGAGCATGTTTCATTGTGGCATTTGAACACAGGGTGCAGTGCTCACACCCACCTGCGGGGGGCGCCAGGGAGCCCTGGATGCCAGGAGACGCCTCTGGTTTCCGTCCCTGTCACCACCCATCTGCCTCAGCTAGTCCCCAACACGCCTCCAACCCCTTCGCTGTGTGCGTGCGAGGCTACCTCCCCTCCAGGCCTGCTGCGTCTCCACTGCTGCCTCACAGCAGGTCACGCTCCCTCC